>JTDE01002330.1:3023-49430 GCA_014338405.1 Paragonimus skrjabini miyazakii | reverse complement strand
TTAATATTGATGACTACGCCCTCTACGAACTCAGTCTAACCAGGTTCAGCCTACTCAGTTTGCTTCTATTTGTAACAAACAAGGAAGAAGCAATTACCGTAATAATTTCGTATATCTCACTACTGACAGCGTGGTTGTGTCTAGGAGGGAAGGCACAGATTTCTAAATATACATTCTCACAGCACCTTGTTACATGTTGTTCGTCTGAATCGAGCACGTTCGGTTGAGCACCGGCAAACCAGAACTACTTACTGCACCAAGTGCCAATCATTAGACTCAATGCGGTTTCAAAGTCGTTGCACTGAATAAAACAAGGCTTGCAGACCAAGGAAACCGTCGAGAAGAAGGTGGTTGGCTATATATTTTATTGGACAGGTTAACCGACAGGCGGTGTTGAGGTGAGCGGTGTCTAGCTTGAAGTTGCTGGTCGCATCGTATGCTGTCCAACTGGTCGGGCTGTAGCATCTGTCTACATAATGGTTGAATATTTCGACAGTAGCTGGGTCACATATTAAATGCATTCGGTTTCACGTGGTACAGCCTACACATGTCTGATTAACAGCAAGAGATAATTTACATTTCGACATAGATCACATCAGATCAACACATGCATTAATGAGCAAGTGTATTCGCTGGATAAATAGGTAATGGGCATGCGGTGTGGTACCTTTCATTCTAATCATTCAGCAAATCATGTGTGCCGACATGCCCTCGACGCCATACAAGCATACAGGTGATGGACACTTTTAAAAATTGCAACTTTCTACTTGTATTTCTCACCGTCTACTAGAATGCATGGAGTGGCAACCTTCTTAAAATATATTCTCCTCCGGGTTCAATTGGTTTACCACCACATGCGGCCGTGGATTCCGTAACTTCATCGGGGTAATGGCTTCCCTTGACATTGAATGTGTCTTACATAATGGCCTCTTAGACGACTCCTCGACCCACCATTGTTCTGAGCGTGGCTTACATATTACCGTTTCGTATTGTTCATTCGTCAGCGGATGAACGTGACGGAAGTGGTTTCTTGCAAACAGTATGTTGAGTAACTTTGAGTCCGTCCATCTCACTGGCACTCGCTGGGCTATTTTAAACATGATGCACATATGAATTATTTCACTCCTTTACTACGGTCTACGTTCCACGCGGGCTGCTGAGTCCAATTACCAATTCCCCACATTCACACCTATTCAGTTTGTCTAGCTCGCGCACTCGATATGCAGGTCAGGTGTTAAACGCGGGTAGTAACTTATTCCCACTGGGTCACTGCATTTTCTTTGGCGGACAATGCAAACGCACCTTTGGATATTTGTGGGCATTTCGCCACCTGTTGACGTTCAAAGTTGATTGGGTTTAAAAACAATCTCAAGTTCAGATAAGTTTTGTCAAGTAGAGAAGACAATTTTTGACTGGCATCATGCTCGGTGACGGAACAAAAACTGTAATCTTGGATTAACTTGCGCTATCTTTTTCATTTGACCACGTTGCTGAGGTAATGTAAAACGGCGTGAATAAATTAATAAAACGCAATGGCCGCCAATGTTTGTCAGTCCCAGCAGAAGGGAATGACAACAAGTCCGGAAAGTGAAGGTTTGTCTGTCATTCCTTCCATATAGGATAAGAGAATAGTGAGAACTAAGTTGACATGTATGAGCTTCAATGTCGTATTTTTGTTTGTGTCGGATAAAATTGATGGTTTTCCCCCAAACTAGGCATAAGGTCTGGGCAAGCTGAATTTATATTTTTGAGGATAGGTATCCATGTGACGAAACTTCCCCCAAACTACTTGAAAGCCGACTGATGGTAGTTTGGTTAGATTGTGAAGTAGCTTTCAAGGTGTGGACTATGTGACGTCTCCAGTAGAACCCTATCTGTTTTTAACTGACACCTTTCTTCTTTTGATGTTGCTATTCAAACTTTCTAGCTATTGTTTGCTCTCTATTTTTGACTGTCTAACAAATGAACTACATTCTTCATGGTGCACACGTTGTGATATACATTTTTGCTATATGCACGTTGTTGTGGCTATCCGATTTAGAGTACCCTTGTTTTAAAACCGTCCATTAATTATTGTTTTGCAACTTTAGAATCAGGCTTTAATCATTTTGCTGCTTCTCAAGCTTGATTTCTAAAAGATTTTCTATTCCAATCCTCCACTTTAATCGGAAGACAATAGACCACACATTTTATATGCGAAAATGACAAAGTTTTAGGGGAAATATTCATGAGGCAAGTTTATTTTCGGGGACACCATTTGTTGATCTTCTCCTGAACGAGAAGTAAAACTTGCTTGGTCGAATTATGTGTTTCTGTTGTTCAATACGTTTTCCTTAGTTCATACTAGAACTGTGTCACTAAAGTCGGTTATGTCTACTATTCAATTTCTCCAACGAATCATAACTACTTTATTCTGACTCATATTTTCCCACTCAGTTGGCATTGTTAAAATATCCCCTGTCCCCTGGTAGAATTCCAGTTAGGATCTTCCTGGATAGTACCATTAATGTGTGATCGTTACACCCGATTCCTTCTTTGCACACAGACTAACGTTCAGCTTGCCAGAGCGGTATTTGAAGAGTGCTTTGAAAGTGAATGAAAACTACCGATTCGTCCTAAAACTGTCGCGTACTAAAGCGATTTTGCATATCCAAAAGCTTCATGCCGCATGGTTCTGGATGGTTTTATCCTTTAAGGAGAGCACCCACACAAGATTTCACAAATCAAAAGATGTTCCCTGATCAAACGGGTCCGCTTTTAGGAAGTCTTCTTGTGGAACGCCACTGCACGACGCCACATTCTCAAACTGAAAGAATGTGGTTATACTCTGCCTGGGATCTAGCCCGGCAGAGGTCAGATGCGGGATTTCATAATACCTACACACATGTGATAGTCGTTAGTGTTTGTACCCGATTTTAAGGACTAAGTGAAGAGAGTGAGTGCTTGCGTGCGGGGCAATCTTGAGGGCACGAATGCTTCGAAGTCTTTTGGTATTATTCTTGGTGATACCGACGATTGTCCAAAACTTTGGTTGGAATTGTTCACCGGTGGTTTACGAAACCATAACTGATGTCTTAAGATTTCGTTCGCAGAGTTTACTACGTGGAAACGGTATTTCACGAGTCACCTGCCTGATTGAATTGTTGTTAATACTGTCCTTAATCGCTAAGAACCTAGCAGTAAAAACACGTTATACAAAGAATTGTTCACTACGTTTGGTCAACAGGCACCTGCTTCCACGTTCTTATATTTAATGTTATCTCAATGTTTCTGAAGCTCGATTGCAGTGCATACTGGTGTTTAATTACTTCCAACTTGCTCTGTAAGAATGTTGGGTTTTAGTTTGAACACTGCACAGTGACAAATGCATTAACTTGCATGCTGGTGTGAGAGGAATTGATGTGCTGGTCTCACCAAACTAACGAATCACTGATTGCTGGTAGCTATGATCATTGATCTCGGTAATTTTAAGATTTGCGTATACACTTCGCGGTTGGTTTATTTGATGATAACTGTGCTTCGCATATCATTGGTTGCTTATCTTCCAATAAAACATATAACGGAGGAACACAAGCAAATTAGTTACCTGCTCAAGATGAACTTGCTTTATTTACTCGTACAAGCGTGCTCTATATTGGCTACTGCTCTCGGTAAGTCATCACCGGCTATTCATTTAGAAACTTTGTTGTTCTCATTATGAGTTTCCACATTTTACCATTCACATTAGGTTGAGCTACAGCATTGGTGATTACTTCTCTTCTGCTTGAGGGCACAGAGTAATTTTCAGAACCCATTGGATATGTAGCAAGACAATCAAGTAAAGACGGTCCATGTACATGTTGGTCCCTATGAATAAAGAAGGTGAGGAGGCGTTGCTCGTTCTGGACAATACAACAACACTACTTTGTCCCATACTTAGACACCATCGAATATAATAAGTCCACATCGAATAAACACTTGCCTGATATTGCTGAAGGTTGGAGGACCAAATGTCCGCTGTACGGTGAAATAACGAAATCTTTGAAACAGTGATTCTTGCATAGAATAGGACAGTATTGCAAACTGGCTACCGACCATTATTATCCACAGAAATATTGTACTTCTTAAGCATTATTAAGAATATACAGACATATGTAACCCACGGAAGGAATGCATTTTGCGAACTCCGACTATTCGTGAATCTGAGACTAACATCAACTTGAATTCAGCAAATCTCATATCTAATGGCTGTGAGTGAATATCCATTCAGATAATGAATGCAGCTTTCCGCAAATAAAGATTGTCTTTGATGAGGTCGAAACCGAAAATACAATAGTCAAAATAACGAACTGTAAGTGTTCTACCAATTTAAGATTGGGAAAATGTATAACCTCAACGATATACTAATTTGTTGGGTTACAGGCTCATCTGGTCAACTTGGCTGCTATCAAAACTAATATTACATGAGTAAACCTAAACAGTCATATTGATATCAGTCGTTTTTTATAGTACAGTAAAACATTTTTTTAATTAGTGCAGTTCACGATCCATTTAATTGTCAAGTAGCAACGTTTCGTTGTAGTAAAATGCAGTGTGCCTGGTCGCGTCTTAATAATCAATCAACTTTGCGGGGCAATTACATTTCTTAAGTTGAGCAGTGAACCAAACGGTTGTAACTATTTGTTGCCGGTGGTTAGAAGTATTACGTAGACTTATTCCCGGTTCAAGAGAAAAAACAAATCGAAATATTGTACAAAGCGAGCAACGGGTAAGTCGCTGAAGGGACAAGATTTCTTTGAGAAGCTTGTGAATTACAACGATGCACGGAAACTACGTGCTACCATAGTTGACTTAGATATCATGCAAACGAAGCTACATCTGAAACAACTATAACGGCTACCAGGACAGATTGTATACATTAAAGTTTTGATTAATCCAATACTGGTTCTACTGGCAATCATCAAACGCCATTCATCTAAGAATGCAGAGGGGGAGGAAATGAAAACAGATTTTGTTTGAACATCTCTTCGCTATTTGTTCTAATATTGCATTTCTTTGAGAACAACTAGGCGATGAATTGTGTTTTGTAACGCATTTCGTTGTGGATACGCGATGTTGAGTTTTCACAACTTAGACTGTCGGTAGATCGAAAGACACCCGGTTTTCGAGCAAAATATTGGGCTGCTTGCAGCCGATCAGCATAATGTTGTCGCATTTCAAAACTCACATGAACGGTGAACTCCTCTCTAGTGACCAACTGTCTATAACTGTCTTACGATGGGTGACGTGGTGTTCATTTCTGATCAGCGCCACCTTCCAGCCTGCGTGCAGGCGCATAGTTCGGTCAACTTGACGTATCCTTCCCATTTCTGTTTTCTAATTATTGATTCCATTCTACCACTGCATACGTTTCCGTGGATACAGGAAAACTGCTGGATGCAATGACTGTTTGAGAACGCAAGACCAGATTCAGACGCAGCCCTACAGGCAATTCGATTGAGACAAGAGTTGTTACATTATGAACACAGTTTATCGTGCTCATTTGAATCATCTAACTGACGCCATTAGGTGGAAGTTTTATATAGACAATTTATGTTTGCACACTCGTAGTTGACAGCCAATTTACATGAACCGAATTGATCTATACTTTACAGCAAATTATTTGGAAAGTGTCTTATAGTTTTTCATGGCAGCTTGTACAAAACGATTTCATATTTCAAGTTATGCCTCATAACCATTCAAACCAATTGGCGTAAATACCCCTCAGTTATTTTGAGCAATAAAAAAATATGTTGGCTGATTCGGTACATATATATGCGATATAGAAATCACACAAGTTGCGGGTCAGTAACTGATGTGTCGAGATTTTTCAAAAGTATAGTTGCTTTCATTATATTCGACTCTGTGGTGATGGTCAGTGTAGGATTTTTGGGTTGTGTCACAAAGATAGTACAACGTAGAGTCAGATAGTGGTACATCACTACTGGGAACAACCAACTAGCGTGGTTCCAGGTCTTGTTTTCACAGTCTTGTGAGTTGAAAATCGCAATCGATAATTGTCGAGTGGTCGGAGATACGATTAACTTCATATTCTACACCTCTTGCATTGGATCGCATGTGTTCGCTTTCAAACAAACTCTGTAGTCCGTCTCTTATCTAGAGGATCGGACAATCTGAATAATATTCACGAAGAAAATGGCTAAAAATTTAGTTATGATAATCTGGTCTTGACGTGTGTGATTCAAATGTACAACAAACAATCCGGTTACCTGTGGAAAACTTGAACCGAATTTTAATTTCAACCGTGGCAAGAAGATGCATTACTGACAAGTCCTATTAAAAGCGGAACTCGAGTCTAACGCTTTTTTTGGAAAGATGCAAGCCAGAATCTCCAGCTGAATATGAAAGTGGCATTCGAATAAGGGCGATGTTTGATTTGAAGTTGAAAGTGAAGTAGGTTGCCAAAAAGTCTCAACGGAGCAATATAGAAAAACGGTAGCGGAATCTTTCCTTATTGATATTTAACATCTCTTGAACGACCGCCACTTCTCGAAAAATAGAGGTTTTCTGAACAGTCTGGTTCAAACCAGACAAGAGATGAAAACATGGTTAAGATTCTTTAGCCCACGGTACTTCAGTGTTCGACGATTCCGTGTACCTGCCAAAATTATTAACGACAAACTCCCGTTTAATTCTTACTCGTTCATCATTTCGAGCAGTCTTTAATCGTTTCAATAATCATGTGCCGTGCACATATAGAAGATGATTTGTGCACCTCATCGGATATTGTCTGTTGTCCATCAACGAACGCATTGTCCGACATATCAACATAACAAGGCTGTAGAGTGTCACAGCGAATAAACACATTCTTGCATATGTTTGCTTAAGCATTTTGATCATATTAAACATTTCTACTCGGTGCAAACATCCCCAGGAAAGTCCTGAAGTCAACCGCTAAGGCCGGCAACATCCGCTTATTCCAGTGTGTTCGAGGCAAGGCGTGATTAAAGTCACAATACGCCTCATTCCCCAGAAAACGTGGCTCCTTCATATGCATGGAATACATCAACAAACTTACATGTGTAATTTCATTAGTTTGCGAAAACGTTGAAGTACAAGCTAGTCAGTATCAGTCGGATATGTATTTGGCTGTTCTGTCAACCAGAAGCCTCTACTGTGGAAAATGCGCTGAAGTACTAACTACCAACCAAAATGTACATACTCATTTTGAATATCATCAAAGCCGTCGACTTATAGAATATGAAAACGTTTTTACAATGATACCTGTAACAATCAAGTGAATGGTGAACAAATTTAGTTTGGCAGGCCTTTCAACGTTTATCCAACTCGTTCATTACAGATAAAGCACGGAGTTGTTTGTTCAGCAATTTACGAGATTGAAATAGGGTCGGATTTGGTTATCATCATTTTAGGGAACACTTCGTCACAGCGTCTGCTTAACTCATAAATGTTTGAACACTCGGACAGGATGATTATGTTTTGACTAATGCAAAACCTGTGCCATCATTGTCAGCATAGTCACCTCAGGACTACACAACAGGTATTCTGATCTTGACCTTGGGGAAAATATACAGTGTCTTCAAACTATAACAAGTAAATGCGAATTCAGTTCTTTTTGAAACAGGCTATCTTGAAAGCCTGCATGAATACGAAGGTTAAGATCAAGTGTGAGTACTGTTCAACCACAAATAAATGCAAATTTTAACAGGGTTCCACTCTGATTTGATTAACTCAAGGGTCCAGTACGAATATATTCGAGTGTCAGTAGCCAAAAAATTTTTGTTCAAATGTTCAATTTGGATAGCTTATTCAAGCATTGTTATTTAGGAATAGACCATTTTGTCTGACCGAGGTAGTGATTTCCCAGATAATATGCTCCTTTCTGTTTCAGCGGACGATACATATGGTAATGTCCTACTTATATCTGTTTGCTTAGTGCACCACTTTCATATCAGAATGAATCGAATAATGTGCAAGTTAGATTGGAAACGGAAGCAAATGAACGCTTCGGTTCCTCTTTATACGTAGTACACGATATCTGTCAGAATATATGTTCACTTTAAGTTCCTCAATCGTAGGGAATCCTCAGTTAAATAATTTGGAATTGACGGTTAAGTACTTTTATACCAACTGTACTCAGTATCAGAATTGTGACCAGGCGTCCTACGTAGCCTAAATATTGTCTCTTCGTCGCGCGCATTCAGAAGAGCACCATGTCTTTATTCAGCCAGTTACTTTGCTGCAAAACTCCTTCTAAAAGTGAATGCAATCGTGGAAAATATGGTGATCCAATATTTTAACTGATTGCCTCAGTACATAACGACATCTGGGCAATTCAGCTTAACACTAGAAATATTAGGAGCTCATAGAGTGTCACTGAAACTACAGTTGGTTCGCTTGATCGTAAACGATGAAGTTTGGGACAATACCTACTTATACAATGTGATAGGTTTCTTCCCTGATTTTGATTGTTAAACGGAGGTCGCACAAATAATGGCGAGTTTAGGCTGTGAGATACACTGTCGCGTATAAATGACTAACTTCAGTGTTTAATGCAAGAGCGAAAATGATCAGCAGAAATATCACTGATCAATTACATATTAATCGAGGGTGCATTTTCAAAACCACAATAATTTTATCCTTCAGTGAGCATTGTGGTCTCTTTTTCATTGCGTCGAATCCCAAAAATTCACATGGGTTTCGCCTGCATGTTTCTGAGATTGGAGCCAATGGAAGTATGTACAAAACAATTGTGCAGTCGTGACAAACTTGATAGGTGCAGTTTTGTGATACAATGTTGCTTTATGTGTTACTCCATTGTGCACTGTTTAATCGTTTTGAAATGCATAAATCGTTCGGTCACCAAATCGCAGTTTGCAGTTGGATAAATCGTTGTGAAACATTTCAATTTTATTCCTAGTGCGTTAACTGGAAAGTAGTCTTCTACCGTTGCCTAACGGTGGCTTTATGAGTAAAAATGGTGACATGTTGAAACAACTGATTGTGTTAAAGATTTAGCAGATCTAACTTTGTTAGACTCTGTCCTGATTATGACTTAAATTTTTGCGTTGTATGAATTAACATTTTTCAACCAAAATGTGCCATCTATTCGTCAGATTTTCGGGTGCTGCTCGATTTGCACCTATGGAATGATTTATCTCTCACGGGTATTGAAAAAATCAGGGAAACCGGAAACTTCCTCTATACACTGAATGAAGAAATCTGCTCAAAGGTTAGTTGATAATACCTAGCACGGCATCAACTGTTCAAACATTTCTGCTGCGTGACAGGCATTGTAATTTACAAACGCGCCCTCTTTTGCTTCTATGAGTGGCAGATTAAATTTTGTCACCTACAGATCCATGATTCATAAAGCAATGTAAATAAATGTTAAAAAGCCTAGAACCAACAGTTAGTAGCAATCAATTTGTCGGAAGCATGTGGTTTCGGACAAAATCGACAAATCCACCTTTTGTAGCCGGTTTCTTCCCCTAGTATGGTATCTTATGTTTTGAATTCCACGCTAATCAATTTATTTGATTAATTAATTTAAAACCTTAATTAAGTAAAGCTATCTTGTCTCGCGTAATCGTGAAGGTATTTAGCTTTGTTCCCGCTGCGTTTCTTGACCTCCCATTTCCATGTGCCAACGGTCGTCGGTTACCGTATATTCTGGTCGAATGAACAGCAAGCGAGTCACATCACTTGGAGTTTAGAAATGAAATTTTAAATGAAAATAATAGCTTATTTGCCGGAAGGTTGTGAAAAACTGTGGACGATTTGAATAGTTCAACTGTTTGGACGTGTCCGTCATATGGGTGACAGTCGCGTTTGTTATTGCCTGCCTAGCTGCAATTCGTAACCAGCTAGAATGATACTGAAAAAATACAAGCTTTTCAACTTGGGTTTAAATTTTATCGTTATATTTTTGCCGCTTGATACACTACGAACCAAATCAAACACCAATTCCATTTGCTTGAACTGCGTAACCCACCCAACGTAATAGTTGCACCGTTACAACTATGCCGTTCGCGGAACAAGGTTGCTATAGGTAATGATCGAGCCTGAAAGATTTTGACTTGATCACTTTACTTGACCCAAACAAAGTCCTCGCTGAAGGTTGGGAAATAAGGTAGCCAATCATTTATCATTTGTTGGTCACCAGTTGCTTCGTTACACGTGCGAATGGATTTTTAACATGCAACTTGAAGCAATTGTTCTGATTGTGAAATTGGAGAAAATTCGACTGTATATCTGGCTATCTGGTAAATTTGCTAACTCGATTCAAACACAACTGACCGACTCGGGGGTAAAACACATATCCCGTGTTTCGCGTCATAGAGACGTCAAACTGAACTCGAAAACAGAACTCAGTTGTTGGTGACACGAAACTACTCGAAATATTCTTCAAAATTTTCTGTTTTTATCAACAATAGCCGGCATTGTGGTCTACATCATGTTTAGAAGTACAGATTATCAGACCGTCCGCCATATTATGCACGCAGTAGAGTACATACAATAATAATATTATGTAAAATATGTTGAGTATAGCATCATATGACTTCTTAATCTATACACTACTGAAAATTGGACATCATTCGGTTTCCAGAAGGCAAGAAGGATGCTAAAATTCAAGAATTGCGAAGTGAACAGATATCACCTGGGTGAAGATTTGAAAATGGTGACAGCTCTGGTTCGAATGAGTGTACGCGGCGGAAGTCTTCCACAGTTAAGTGACTCACCAGACGTTGTAACAATGTATATGCAAATGGAAATTAGAAAGCTTTTTGCTATTCAAGCTGTGGCTGTGGAAATTTACAGAGAAGAGGCTGACATGCGTGAGTCTGATATTTTATGATGCTGCGTATGTTTTCACAAGAGTTTGTAACGGTTACCAGGTGATAAATTAATTTTCTGTCAACCGAGCTTACGTCTGTATGTGTTCTAAAAGTAGTAATGAACTGTTAAAAACGGTTTTGTTTTGCACAACGGGTCTGTTCACAAATTGTATCTATTTTGCCCGACTCAAACCTGAGAAGATTAAAACAATTTAGCCGTCATGTATCACACGAAATCTGGCGTGCCTTCTCAAGCGCAATTTTACGTCATGCTCACACAGTGTGTATGTTTTATTATAGACATCCATGGCTCCAAAAATCTGTTCAGGTGTAAATTAGCGCAAGGCACACGATTTCTTTTTGAACTATGCAACAGTTGGATATTTTCACTAGTAGTTACGACGCAATTGAAGAAAGCGGCTTGTGTAACATAAGTATGTTGGGTACATACGTTAATTACTCATGTACATACGAGGATTCATCATTTAGCGAAGTGTCTATGCCGTGACTGTCGTTGCAAATGACCAAATAGAAATGCCTGTCATCTGCCAGCTAATACGACTAAAAATTGGGTAGGGTTGATTTGCTCAACGTGAAGTCAATGGCACGTTCGTCAGTAAGTTCATCTCACTTTAGGCTCTGACTAGAGCAAATGTCGAGTTGTATGCCCCTTTCCAAATATGTCACCCACGATTATCATTCCAAAAGTGAAGAGTGCAATTGATCGTGGGTGGTGTCCGAATCATGATAGATATACAAGTCAGTTCAAATAATCGGGTTATCTCCGTTTAATTCACTAATAAGGCATGAAGGCAGATGTTGCTTGCTATGCTCATTCTATCGTCAGTTTCTGATTAGCAAACAAATATGAATGTACTCGCGAACATTTGATGGAGCAACGACTGAAGGAAAAGCACAAGCAGCGTAAATCGGAAGGTTAAGATAAGTGTTGTCTGGTAAGGCACATCACTGTTTGATGTTCTTCCATAAAGAGAGCAGCCAATTCCAGCATAGTAGAGTCATTTTTGCATGTCCACACAACGAAGGTTCAATACGTTTTGCGGTCAACTGTTGGCTGACTTGTGAGTAAGTGGATGTAGATACTCAATGCAATTTGCAGAGCATAATTAGGGGTCGTATAAAACCCGGATAGCGCACCAAACTCGTGCGGTAAGCATACAATATGTCTTATGCTTACCGTTTACTGCCATATTCGGGGTCTTCAAAGGTTTCCACCATAAGGAACAACAACTTTGTCCAAAAGCTCCGCTATTTTGGTTATAGATAACTGTCGGCTGAACACGGGAATCTTGTTCGTATCTTTCTCATGAAATGTCCACGTATCCCAACAACGTTTAATGGTTGGTTGTAAGAAAGAGTCACGCGCTCCTATGGAGAAGAGGGCATGAATCATTTACGATAGCTTGGAGGTAGAAATTGTAATGTGGGCTTAGCTACCTTTGCAGAAAGATTTTATTTGCAAAAGAACCTGAATATTAGGTGCTACCCAGTTGAGCAAAATGGTGGGCACTCTCTTTATGGATACTGTCCATAATGAAGCAGAACCTGGAGTTGCAATTTACACTATTGAAGTAGCTAGCAAAGTAGTCATGCCTTGTGCCATTGAAGTAGCGGTTGAACTTACTTAGGACTACTTTGTGCAGTCATTTTATTCAGAATGGTTCACAACTTCTGGCTTAGAGAGAACCACGGGAGTGACGTTGTTACATTCCATGTCTGTCATTTAAGTTCTGGAGAAACTGTACACTGCGATTGTTGAAGGTCCTTAGCGTACGAGCTGAAGAATTGTAATTAAGTCCTTAATTTCAAGTGCTATAAACAGAAGTGATTTCCCAAGGTACTCAAGTGCATTTTTGTCCACCAGTGAATGTATATTCTACACATTTCACATACAAATATGCTGAAGCATATTGTGGAATTTTGAAGTATAAACTACACCACGATGACGCAATATTTCAGTTTCGAGATGTGGCAACTTATTTTAGTCTCTGGTAATTTAATTAAAATCTCCGTGAACTGATACGAATGTTCAGCACCCTAGGAACACCGAGGCCAAAATATGGTGAACTCATTTGATTTTTTACCATAATTTACGTATACATATATAGGTGCATACGCACCGAATAGATCGAGCTAATGTGACGATTTATATACCTGTAGCGTGAATGACGATTAAAACGGTTTTTGTTTAAAATATACACTTGAAAAAAATATATAACTCTCATTCTGTACTAAATACGTTTGTCAACTTCGTCATCTCAATCATTTATCTCAGCTCATGATTGCAAAATACAACCAGGTAACGGGACCATAACAATGAACACAGGTGAGGCAATGTGAGAATCATGAATATTATCCACTATTACAATTACCGTTGACAAATTATGCATGTTAATATTTTGTCGGAAACGGGAAATTTCAAGTCCAACGAGGTTTTTGATTAACAATCGCAACTAACTATTCAACATATTTGAGAGTTGTTTACTTGCTTATTTCTCCCCTACTTGGAAACAAACTGTCATAATCTAGTTTACAGTCACTCTCAACACATTATTACCAAACGAAGTGCGTTATTTTCTTACTAATAGTTATCCCTTCAATTTTTCATTGTCCAATGCAGATGTAATCGCATTGGTGTTGTTAAGAGAAACACAGCAAAGTTTGAATGCGAAATTGGTGGAACACTATAATCTGATAGCAAATCGGGTAAATATTGCCGTACTTTTATATATGTGATTATCAATTTATGTATTCTTAAGACGATCTAATATTTGCCTCCTCTTAAAAACAATTGATTTTGACGCAACCTGTATTGAGTCATCATGTACTACACTATAGAACGTCATGAAAATGTTGAAACTGTACACATTAACTGAAGTGACAACTTTTGGAAACTAGATACTATTAGGAATATATATCACTATTCTAAATGTTTGAAACTGATTGACGTTCATCACTATTTTATGAAAATTTTGCAGTCACGAGCTGATAGACGTAAATACAAGCCTTTTTTTATTGAATGTTTTCCGGTCAAAAACATACCTTTCGACGTCAGGGCACACGAAATTATTCGTGTTCATTATCCAACCTGTGTTTACGACTACCTTGGGAAAACTCTAACAAGTATGCCTGTATGAAACCGAGGTATGCTTGCATTCTTTTGGTGCATTTTCTCTGCCCAAACAAGAATGAAGTTCCGTATTATCAACCTTTGAACCTACAAAATGAGATGAGCAAACTACTACACTGATAGAAATTATCCATCAGAACGCGGTGCTTAATCACAAAGTCATCATCCTATTGGTTGAATAATCAAAAACACTCGGCAGGCAATTACATGCAAGACCTTTAACATTCGTCTATTCACACGTCACAAAATTGACATTCATCACGTTGTTGGGTTTAGTCTGTTTCAGTGTCCACTACGATTCCAAACTCAAAAGCCTTAGCTCAGATTCTGGCAAATTCACCCAGAACTTTTGTTCCATGGCGATATGGAACTGTTCATTTCAACTCAGTGCATGGTCGTGATATCAATGGAAACAGAACAGCAAAGGTTTTTATTCCTCTGTCACAAACATTTATACTCATAACCCCGCAATCAGGGACATCATTGTAGGCACTGTTGTCAAGTCGGTAAAGTTGATTTTTAGCTCATTTTGTCCGGGTAATGAAGCATGTAAACAGACTCATTCTGCCTCTTTCCTCGTTGAAAATTCAGATACAAACGATCGTGGAAGGTGAAGTGAAAACGATTGAAGTAGAACAGGCAGATAAGTTTTCCATCTTGAAAGTTGTGATTTCAAAATCGGTGTCCATCCCAATGCACACGAGCTACATGCCCGAAATTTGGTACCCTGCATTGGCACCTCAACTAAGAGCTATTCGAGGCTTCAGATTCGATGACGAACTGACAGTCATCAAATTTTCTGTCTACAAAGACATTTGTAAGTATCTATTATTTATGGTTAGTATGCATATATTTAACTACCGTGTTCTTCTCTTCCTTAAGTACATATTTCCTACTGACTAACGAGCTTATATAACTGCGATAAATGATTATTGCCTATCTGTTCAGCATCCTTTTTATTCAAAAATATCCTTGTGCAAATTTCACAAAAGGTATGAAGTACCTCGCGTGAAGCTCACAACCGAGGTGCAGATGTGAGTTAGCTGTTATCACGGAGCATGTTTACGGTGTCTCCAATATGATTGGTTTGACATAGAGTCCACTTTTTTGAGCAGTTACTGATTAGTCGGCAGGAAAACAACTACGTTGAATAAGTGTATTTCCTGAATAAAAACTAAAAACAACCGCACTGATAATTTTCAATCTAAGGCCATACACTAAACTTTTGCAAACGAAACGCAATTGGGTGGGGGTTGAGGAAACTGAGAAAATCGTTTATTGTGCAGAAACATCTTTGATCCTAACAGTTTCACGAGAAGTCCAACTTGAAGGTCTGCCCAAAAGATTTAGTTAAACACAGGCCTCCGTACCAAGAAGGGGTAGCAAACGGCCCCAACACACTGTAATCACATCCAGACTTGACAACCCGGAGATGTACGCGCAGTTTAGATTAAACCACCCGGCTCCATCGTTTCAGTGTCTTGGCCACCACGGCCACCGATCGACAACACAGAGCTGTTGGTACACGTCTTTGTAACCATTCTAGCGCTTGAACGTTAACGTGGAACTAAGAGCCGGTATGCATCAATGAGTGCAACAAGCAGAACTAAAATCGCGATATTTGTTTGATACCAAGTGATATCACGATAGGATTTCATTAAACGAAGGGCAATAAAAAGCTACAATCATGGGCGACACTAATATACAAATTAGAAATGAATCGCGGAAACGACAACTTCTCCAGAAAAGTTAAGGGACGTTGTGGTGTTTTAGGTTCACTGCACATATTTAGACTCAGGTTTGACAACCAATAGCATTGTGTTCCAAACGCTAAGAGCCGCGTGACAGTCCCTAGTTCTGTGTCTTTGTTGCTGAGCCAAATCTTTTCTTGTCGGTATGTTTTCCCATCTAGTTGAGCTGTTCATCAATGTATAAAAATAAGTGTACATCTCAAGCCAGTTGGTCGAATTGTTGTTTCATAGATTTGTCAAGGTAGTTCTTTAACATGACTGGCTTAGGAAGCTTGTTTCGAAGAAAGCCTTTTTGATGAACATTTTATGTGGAATTACCATGAAATTGTTTGGATTTCAAAATATTTGGGATGATCCACAATTTCGGAAACATTGTCATAAATATAGCTGGCACACTAACCATTTTAGCTGGAGTGATAATATGGGATCGTTATCTTTATGTAGATGACCATTAACTACGTTATTCCCATAAGTAGCTTATGTCCGACAACTCAACAGATCAAACTTGTGCATATACTAGTCGTTCACATCTTCCTTAGCAACCTAAATCATTTTCATATTCTTGCGTAATTCGCAACGTTTTTAACCATTCTCTAATCTTGCCGAATGGTGAATGTTACGTTCACAAACGCTGCTGCGTAATTAATTAAACCATAATTTGCTTGTGTATTGCTTGGGTGATTTGTTCATCTATAAATGCTGTAAAGTAATCTGAAATTTGGGGTAAAAATCTGCATACTTCATGCTGGTTCATTCAACCTATGCATATTAGTCAAATTGCTGGATTTTCACGTTCAGTTTCACGAAACCGAATACACTGAATTTTCAGAATTAAAATCCCACACCAGTACACGCACTCGTTGCGAAATCGTTTGTACCAGCAAAGTTTGCATGTTTTCAATCTAACTTTAGCGTGCCGCAATCTAATTCAGCTGTTACCAAAAGCATACCAAAAGCGTATTGTTTGCATAATGTCAGTGTTTTGCAATATTATTATGCAACTATCAGACATTCTCAAATACAACTGTTTTAAAAGTGCAAGGTAATTGAATGCCTATATTATAATGCGACACGAAGTTAGAAATGATCACTCGTTACGGTAGCGAATATAAAGGACCACACTGAAGTACATTTAATCAGACCAGCGAGTTATCAGTTTTTCCATAAAATAGTTCTATATCACTCCTTTACAACGAGCAATTTCAGTGTTTCTTTGATCTGGTTACAGCAATGAAGAACAAGATGGGTAAAATGCGTTACTTCTTTAATATGATGATGTTTGTGTGAAAATGCCTCAACTAGTGTGAAAAAATGGATAAATATGTTCCAACATTTTAACTCAGTTTTATCAAAGTACTTCCCTAAGATTACTGCCACGTGATCTGCCGCACTCGTATGAACACAGTTTCGAGAAGCATGACGGTTTATTATGTGAATGAGTTTCTGTGGTTATCAAACAAATTTTATTCATAAATGGACAGTTTGTGTTCATCAGTTAATTAACAAAGCGCGTGTACGTAAAGTGTGAGTGTGAGGAATTTCCGAGCGTTTTTGTGATTTTAAATGATTTGTCGTACAACTGGTCAGTAACAGTTACTACAACAACAAGATTAGGTGTAACACTTCCAAACCTAAAATGTTATTGTGGAAGACTATAGTGAGCAAAAAACCGCAACCTCACGTGCCGCATGCCATGCCTGACAATAGTAAACACTTATTTATCACGTTGTAACATCGACATGAATTCGATAGTCAGTTTCTTTCAGGGTTCGTGCCGTAAAACTATAAGTGTGTGCATCAAACCCATACTTCACTTCACCTTTCACTGTTTTTTTCCACATTAACCACACACGTTTTGCTGGAAATTCGTGTGTGTAATATGTTCCAAAACTAACCGAAATGTTCTAGTCACCTTAGACCATACTAGTAGGGATAGACTGAGTGGGTCATTTAATCAATGCGTTCAATTTTCTTCTTGCGAAAATATGACTAGCACAGAACGACCCTCACAAGTGTCCTTTGAATAAAAATCGAACAAGACAATCAAACGGGGCAACGAACACAACCTATTGCGGTGCAGATTTTGGTACAAGTTAACAATGCTCATTACCATAGAGTGAAATATCTGATTGAACATCACCCACAATTGACCGCAGCTGTCGCATTCCCATAGACTTTCCAGTCGGCCCCTTTCGAACACCAGAAGCACTAGACTCGAGTCTCGCTCTCGTTAGAGCTCGTCAGTAGTGCATATCATCGCCACTGCCGGGACTTGAACCACGGCCACGCTGTTAATGAGGCAACCGTGTTCACCAATGAGCAATTGACCTCACATTAGGCACGATCGAATTATCGTATGTGAAAGCTAAACCACTTTCACTTGTGAGTAATGATCAGCGTTCAGTTGTGGGTGTTGGTCAGTCCATATGAACACTGAAATCCGCTACCACTCACCAGTAACTTCAGAAATCTTTTTTCAATCTGTGGTTCAAATGCCGAATGGAAAGTCTATGGGAATGCGACAGCTGCAATCAATTTTGGGTGATGTTCAATCTATATGAAAATCAAAATCCCCTACTATTCATCAGTAATGAAATATCTGAGTTGAACAGACGTTCTGAGAGATTTACTGATATTTGTCATACTATGCTTGACTTGATAAGCATGTCCCTATCGAAATCAAGTTGCATCAGTTGTACTGCTTCTGAACAGCATGCATGTATGACATCCGCAATTCCGTAATCCAGTGTCGTTCTCTGGCTAGTTTTACTTGGTTATGACTCTATGGACATATACAGACGGTCGTATTGGCTGTTTTGTAGACGCTAATCGATAGGCTACTCAATTTGTCACATGTTTCCTCACTTCCACCGGGATGTGCACCACTATTGGTAAACTTATCTGCCACTGCTTTGTTTAAATGAAGCCAGACTGGTAACCAGACAAATTTCTGTATTTATAGTTCCACGTTTAATGCATAGTTTCTAATATATGAGCCTCAGTTCCATAGTGTACATAGAAAAAATTCCCATACAGTTATGCTTTGAAACGTGAAAGGATTCACCATTTAACAACTCATTCGTAATTCAAGCGATGCCTTTTACTTTACATTTTCCTTCTTAAAACTCTTCTTGTGCCCCACATTTCTTATCAGATTACTCTGTTCTAGTGGAACTAGATAGAATATATTACAACCTACAGGATGCAGAAACCAATGCATGTGCGAAAGTAAGTTATATTTTGTGAAGCGGTTCATCTCAGTTATGTTCGTTTAGGAGAGGTTTACATATTTGGTCAGCACTATCTCGTCAGCCTGTAATATTGCTGATGAGATATCAGCGAGGACAGCAAAGGCACGAGTTGCCTTTGCCAAACTATGTCATTTGTAGCGTCGAAAGTACGTCCAGTTGTTGTTGAAAGGAAGGATATGTAATGCTTGTGTGCGTTCCATTTTGCTTTATGGTTCGGAAACGTAGCCTGTTCACAAAAAAGATATCAACAGGCTGGCTGTGTTTGACCATCGTTTTATCTGCCAATTGGCCCACATCAAGTCGACTGATCGCGTGAGCAGTATGCCCGTTCGCCGGCGCGTATTCTGGAATGTTTGGGATGCACGATCAATTGGTCATTTTGTGATGGCTGGGTCACGTGCTCCGTGTGTCATCTGATCGTTTACCGTACCGGGACTTTTATACTGAGGCCACTAACAGTTGAGTCAAACCACGTGGTGGTCAATTAACAACGTGGCCACGAAATATGAAGACCCTGGCTATTCCACTGAGCTAAGTGGGCAGGTGTCGCCTGCCTGGCTGGGGTTCTCGTGATCACTCAAACCGCTGGCTAGAGACGCTATCCGAGATGGCGGTGTATCACAGCCAGTGACATAGCTATATCCATAACATTTCTAGTTTTTTCGCTTAGTCTTTTTTTAATAATGTTCAACCATCTTAGAAGCGCTTTCTTCTAGGATATTCCACGTCACTCTTGACGTGAGCGGCGGCCCGAACCACAATACATTTCTGCCAGGCTCATGACTGTTATAATGATATGATAATGATGATGTTTGTTTGACGAGTAGGTGCAACATTTTTCCGCCGACCGTTTTTGTCCTGCATGTTGAGATTATAAGAAAATCATCCTGTCGTACAGAGTAGACTCATTTTCATGCTGTTGTGTACAACAGTTTTTACAGCAAGAAATTTGCGCACTCTCACTGTTGGCATATCCGGACCAACCAAAACAATACGCCATGCTCTGGATGAGATTTGAACAAACCGTCATCGACCAACTTATAGCCAAACGAAATCCATCGGAGGTATTTTTGATCGAACCTCTGCTACGCCATCTTGTTAACAAAGTACAATTCACCTTGTCAAGGATAAAAGAAAACCCAGCATATGGTAGGTGTAGGTTATACACTTTCCACAATGCTTGTGACATTTGATATAAATTGCCGTGCAAGTTTAAGTACTAACTTTCTCCTGGTTGAAAATACTTCATTCTACAGACGTGTACGGCCATTATGCATTTCCACAGTACTTGGGTACGTTCTACAAAATTTGTATTTTTTAAACACTTTGTGATGTTGTACCATTAAGCCTGTTTGTTTTAGCGCAGATCTAATATTTGTAGTTTTTATTCAAGTTACTTTCAAATGATGATAGTTCCGACTTGATCCTTTGCATAACATATTTTAAATGTAACTACTGATTTAGTCGTATATGCTTTTGGACGGTTCTCTGTTGGCTATTGGTTTAATTACCAAAACGACAGTATTCATGAAGTGATGTAAGGTTTTGAAAAAAATATATCCGTAGCAATGGTATATTTATTTACATAGATCACGCAGCATCTCAATCAATTTATTCGAATCACATCAGTATATACGCACAATCATCGGGTAATCTAACTTGTGGATGTTGCGTTAAATGTGGATATCAATAAAAACACTTTGATGCGAGTGTTTCAAACAAAATATCAATGACCTCCTACAGTCGGATGGTACCTATGTAGCATATTATCATTCTGATTTGATGTGTCTTCATTTCGATGCATAAAAATTGTCAATCGAAATAAATGGAAAATTTTAGTTTGCTAAGATGTTGCCGTCCAAACAGGGTTGACTGCTGAGGAAGCAATTACATCAACATTATGAATAAACCTTCGAAATAGAAATAATTTGAATACGTTTATAAAAACTTGGTAAGACTCAGGAGTTTTTGCAACTGCTTGATGACTTGTCAGGCAGTGTGCATTTGGAGCAGTCAATTCAGTTGCGTCTCCTCAATGACTTAATATGAGCTTACATGAGTGATTTTCAACCGTTGGCTAAACTTACGGCAGTAGTAGGGTTAAAGCAAACAACGCTTGTATACAATGAACAGAACTATATTGATTGATATTTCCGTTCATAGGTATATCCATGGAAAATGGAGTTATGGCTAAAAACCTACATTTTCGTGCCTGGATAGCAGAAAATTGACTAGATAGTTTGCATCAGGTGAAGTTTTTAGAACAATAAACAAGCATGTTCCAGCATCGGGCTAACTACAACATGATACAATATAAATAGTATAGAGCATATGAAAACGCGGGCGATTCAGAAGAGCAGTCAACGGAAGTTATGGACGCAGAGCTTGTTTGATAACAAACGCACCATCCTATAGCCTCCACTGACCGATTTTTTGACTCGACATTTTCCTGCCATCCTGAGTGAATGATAAAGTTCGGCATATTTTTTTTCAACATGTCAGAACGCGCATGATTACATATATGGGACAGAATTGACGTATTCCTGAGGGCACAACAAAATGCGGTTCTAACCACTTACTTAAAGTATTAACGTTGACAAACGTGTATACCTCGTTTAACGTGAACAATACTATTGTGACATGGAATAGGTGTTCAAATATACGCAAACTTAATTTGTTAACCAACGCTTGGCAATGGTTGCTTTACAAACGAACAGTCCTGTGTGGTTGGGTTTCAACTTCAAAATTTATGAACGACATAACTAACGGGATGTTTTGTTCTATTCCATTAACAGTGCTTACCGTCGACGAGTGTTTAAAGATAAACGTTGGGGAGCAGATTGATGCATCCGACATCTGCGGCAGAGTAAGTAAGGATAAGCTACAAATATACCCTGCATTTTGATAAACTGCCTTCACTTGCATATAAATGCGTTGAACTTTACAAAGAATATTTCGCTCATGCGCACCTGCATACTAGTTCTTTCGTCTTATTAACTGGTTGTCAAGTAAAGACAGACGCCGTTGATTCACTGAGAATATTCATGGAAAGTCGAGGTTGTAACCGACTTTTTTTTGGTCATTCTTATTGGGCCTACAGGGAATCATTAGACATATGTATAAAATGGGAATATAGCTACACGTGGATATAACGGTCATTGAAACTATTGACGACTGTCTAACTGGGTGCTCGTAGGTTTGTTTTTGTGTATTTTGTGTTTACTTGAAGCGCGTAATGGGCAGTTGATGACAGGTGTAGGTGTAACTCGGGTTAATGGGTGCATGAGGTTCAAACGGTCTACGTCAGGTTGGCCACTTTCAACCAATCTTTGGTAAATGTATATGCCTGTTGAGAACAATCGAAAACAGCTGTTTGCAACCTTGATTATTCCTATAGACCGACATGTCACAACATGCGAACGTTAAATGCATGCGTTCAGTATTGTCATGAGTAATGTGGTTTCACCTAAACATTCTAGTATGTGCTATTTATCCTACTAATATCCTAAACAATCCGCTTCCACTTCATCTTTGGCTAATTCGGGAATAAAGTGGGAATTCGTTTCTTGCGTCTGTAGTTTGATCTGTGAAACATGTGGTCACGTAAGAAATGAACATAGCCATTTGTTGGTTAGCCGCTGCACATTGCATTCGCCTTTTCAAAATCTACAGTCGTAGACATCAGCTTACGTTGTGGCTGATCCGATTCCGTAGCCTGAAAAAAGTCGATATTTGACCGAGATTTTTGTGGAGTAAATACTATCGTTGAAGCGGAGAAGAGAAAACCGCGTGGAGGCTATCCAACAAACGCCGGTCTACCATCATTTTTAAACGGGTTGTGTGTCTATAAGATGCTGCTGCTGCTGCTGCATGCTTCATTTTCCGTATGTAACCAGTTCATCGGTGGTCAGGACACAGACCCGCCTCCTCCGATACTTATAAACTAGTGTTTGTTCAGCTTTTTAAGATAGCACATGCTGCTGTGTTCTAGTATGATATTTTAACTGTCTCAAGGTTGAAATGACTGTAAACATTAATCAACCAAAATGGTTTGTACTGCATTTCAACTGGTTTATCACTCTAGTCTAGTTCTGTAAATTCAACGTTTCCGCATTGTACCTTTTGTTACTTATAATTGTTCCTGAGCAAAATTAATTATTTTTCCCAAGATTCAAGCCAAACTGAAACTGCCATCTGAGTCATTCCGTTGTGATGATGAAGAAGACATCGTAGTGGACAATCCATCTACGAGGGCGATTATAAAAATCGGTAAAACAACACCGTACTGGAGAGATGGGGTCCAATTTGCTACACCAGTAATAGTCGCCAGTGCATTGAACAGGGATGAAACCCGATATGTTTACAACGTGCGCTGGATAAGGAAAGATAAGTATACAGGTATGCTCATGAGGTCAATGGGAGTATACAGGAAAATTTAATCCCAGTATATTTCGTTTAGTATGATGTTCACTAAATGATAAATTTAGTTTGTACCAGTATATAAGCATGTTTCGAATTCGAGTGTAAACTGACTGAAGCCGAAACGACGCAGAATGGTGGATAGTTTATTCTACTTATCAATATAGATGCAGCTGTTAGAGTGACTAACATTAGCGCTTGCTAACTGAACTATTGAGTGAATCAAATTGGTTCGTTCACATTTGTTTATACAGCATGCCCACATGGCTAGATGTAGTCTTCATATGCTGAAGGATTACATAAGTGGACAGCTATGGAAAAACAACTGCTCAAACATTACGTACGAGAAAGTTAACTGTATATGAGCGCTTCCGGCGTATTTTTGTATAGGCATACATTTTGATTTCTATCACCAACTGGAACTCCACTCAAATTAATGTGCTGAAACCATGACAGTTGTTGGCCTTGTCAATTAGTGTATTCCTGACAAACATCACAACTAGCCAGTGTTCATGGTAAACTCATAATGATGCCCCAGGTAGACAGGGATCATTCAACTAAACTATGAGTTCGAGGTCATTGAGTGATAAAGCGCACCCAAACAGAGTGCTATCAGAGATCATCAATAATGTTAGAGAAAATGCGTCCTTGAATTACGTTGATCACTGACTGAATATAGACAGCTATGTATCACTCCTTTGATCTGGTCATGATCTCAGTGTTGAATGATGTATTCTACCGCGTGAACCTCTTAACTTGTTAGCTAGTTATAAATTCACTCAAAACGGATGGTAATTAATCATTAGTGAGCTCGTAAAATGACTTACTAACACAAAGCACGACGTGCTTAGGATGAGGCGTGTTCCTCCAGGTAGCTAAAATAAAGTGAAATTATTTTTTATGCCTGTGAAAGATTTCTAGTCACCGCTGACACGTCTTAAGCCACCTAGTGGTATATCACAACCTACATAAGAACAGGAGATTTGTGTCTTACTAACAACTGATAACATGTTATAGCGTTGAACAGGGAGAAAACGTCTACTGGACTGTTCCATGAACTGCTTGCAACAAGTTTAGCGTCAGGCTTAACAGCTGACCACTTCTGCGTACTCTGTCATCCCCTCATTTTCTTTCTTTCATGAAGAAAGCCAAGTTAACAAGGCGAATGTAATCTTCTGCGTCAGTTTCAAAGTGAATAGTCATAGATTTATGTGACATCGGGGCCATTGGTTAAGAGAGTCGGGTTGGATGCAAGCTATCTTTTCACTATTGTTACCCTGTTTAACTCGTTGCATTTCAGTAAAGCAACAGTGAATTCTAACAGTTTATGTGAAATAACCAATTTCAAAAACGTGGCTTACCTTGGATTCAGATCAGCGAATTTATTTATCTGCACCATCAGCTAATTTACGAAGCCACAAAGTTGAGTACTTCAAACGTTTTTGCTGAGCTGAAGACGCAAAGTTTTAGAACAACCCAAACTGCCGGTTTCTTCAATAGAAAGAATGCGGGTTCTATGAACGAACAATGAACAAGAAAAAACAGCACACGTTTTGGGGCAAAAAGCCTCTCTGATTTGCGTTGGTAAGGAGTCCAAGGTATGCAACATTGACTTAGCGAAACTTACCGGGTTGCGGACTGCCCCAATTAAAAATGAATAAATGCTCAGATACTAGTTATTGGATTATGCTCATTACATCAATTAATAAAAGTCTGTCTTGCTTATCATTCACGTGATTTGTTATAAAATATGCTTCGTAATGAATCCAGTTGTGTCGTCACTTGAGCTACTCTTAGTGCGCCTATTCCCATTTATTCAAAATTAGTAATATATGAGAGCCATTAACAACAAACGCGCTCAATAACACATTTTAAAACGTAACATACGCATTTTTTTGTTTGCAGTGTAAGTTCGGAGTTGAACAAACTAACACCGATGAAATCTTTTAATAATTTCACAACAATTTGTTTCAAAATGCATACATTTCGCTGTTATCGTTCCTTCTGATTAAACCCACTCCGGACAGTTGCTTGTCTGTTCACGTATCGGACGATTAATATGTCAACCGATATTTTCTTGATAAACTAACACCGCGCTATATTTCTTGGCCGGTGCACTGAAGGAGACTGAAGATTTATCTGAAACTCGTCCAATGAGTAACCATTTTTGAAACTGTTCATGGTCTATTCGTCACTCCTGAAACGTTCCTTGGAGTAAAGCAATTCAGCAGTTCGAAGTGATACAAATTTTAAAGATGGAGTAATATAAACGCTTTAGTGTTAATATAATTTGGGAATGGATTTCAGCCTATTACAACACGTACTACAACAATTAGAGAACAAAACTTCTCAACCTACTGGCCTTCTCATTGGTTGTGACCTCTTAGTCTAATCGATAAGTGTCTGAACCCGTAATAAGAAATTCACACATGGCTCATATAACCCCGAGTGTGCTACTGATGACAAACTGCTACACACAAACGACTATTCACCACTTCCCAGACGAACTAATTGCAAATTCGCTATTGCTTGTTGGACTTACAACCAATAAAAGTACGCATGCAGATCTCATATTCATACTGATAATAACAAACACAAAATACTGTAGACAATGATGGCTGCACATGTGCAAATATGTGCCCTACGATGATGTTGTAGGGATGCGTTAATCTGTTTGAAGTGGCTAGCTTATTAGCGCTGTTGATCGTTCGTTCCCTGCGAGCTGCTGAAATCCTATGTTAGTGATCGTGCCTCAGAAAAGCCCCGTTAAGCGTGCGCTTCTGCAATGAAGATAGCTATGGTCGGCTCAATCATTTTCATATAGCTTTTTATCTGACAGAGATATGATCCACGAGCTTTACTGTTTATGACTCATATTTTGAACCTACTTGAATTCGAAATTTGCGAAAATTTCTCCTAGTTTGGTTATATTCGCGTGGAGCAAGCAAGTGGATAAGAATCACGGCTTGGGCGCTGCCGACATGATAATTGTCGGAATGCGTACTGATCAAATCGTGGAGTTACAGACATCAGCATTTCGTGAAGTCCCCATTGAACACCATCTGATTGCATTCGGTAGACAAAATACAGTCATGTTGGTAAATGAAAGCGTGTGCGGATATACTGTAAGCACCAGGGCAGCTCCTCCCTACATAGTTTAGTACTTTTGCGTGACCATTCGAATAGGTGGGTTATCTCATCCCGTTGTATTACTCCCAAGCTTAGCAATTGCATGTCAGATGGAAAATAATGTTGGAAAACTAATGGATACTACGAGGTTACAAGCATGGGGAATTCTTATGGGACAGTATCTGTTTATGATTATTGCTGCACTTGCAGCACCCCTAGTGTATCATGAGTTGTTGTGGGTATTTACTGTTTTCTTCGAAGGTGCGCAAAAGTATGCTGTTAACAAATTTGTGAAGGACTAATCACTATCCTAGGCTAGGTATTTACTAACGAATACCGGTTGTGGCTTTATAGTAAAATCGCTTTCATCTTTTCTTAATTTCGGCGCAATTATGAAAGTGTCGATGTCATTTTGTCGTGGTTTTTGTTATTTCTTTAGCTAACGATGAGTTACCGGTAGTCAAAGTGTACGTAGACTGATTGTCTCAGGTGGCATTTTTAGATGGCGAGCCTAAGCTATGATTCCCATTCTTGTCCATTAATGCCATTATGGAAGTATTCATTATTTAACTAGCACTGTTGAACCAAAGAGTGGCTGTGAGACGATACCTCATCCAAGCTTATGATAAATTAAAACCAATCAGTAAAATACGCACACTCGACTCTCATCTGTCATGCACTAGAATATAAAGAACACTGCGGGCATCACTGAGAACAGAAATGATCATGACTGGATTTCACGTTGGAGGAGAGTTTTGACTGTTCCAACGTGTACAAAATTCCTAAAACACACATGCATAACTAAATGGGGGATTTGGTTAAGCATCGTTTCCAAACACAATCACCTTTGGGTACCGATTGAACAGTAACGGATTAAGCGGGTTGACACGGGAAACAACGTGAATTGCTTGTTGGATATCCATTTGATAAGCCTGTGCGAATTTTGTTTTCCATGTTAAATCGTTACTTCGTGGTGAACATGCATCAGTCGTAAACTGCTTCAAACGAATGTGGTACCTCACTGAACATTTCCTGGAGAGTGTTATTTTATTCTTATCTGACGTCTTGAGTTCCAACATATTAGCAGTTTGTGGAAGTAATATTTGTTTCTCTTCTGTTCATGATGATCCACTCTCGGTTTAGGGAAGTTTGTAGGACTGGCAGATGGTGTGTCCAATGCTGTATACCAACGTCTGCCTTTCTGGGAATGGACTGAACACTACATGATGACTAAAGTTGGTGTAAGTAGACACCAGGTGAATATGCACAGTCGGTATACATTGTAGTGAACGGAGATGGTATTGATAGGTCGGGTTGGTGGTTTCTGAGTTCGGCTATTCACCCAGCCCTGTACTTAGATTACAGTCTTTTTGTCGTAGAACGGGTGAAGTTACCAGTGCATAGGCTTCATCTAAACACCCAATCAGGATCATATGTCGTGGCGTCTTACGAGTGGAAAAAACTGGCCATAGCAAGTGCAGTGATACGTTTTTTATTATCTACTTGAAAGCTGTCCAGCGGGTTTTGAAACTTAGTCGCAGAAAATCTGCCGTGAAAGGATCTTTAGCATGTATGTGTAGCCTCTCGTCTGCTTGAGGTTGCTTGGTGACAATAGATTGTAAAGTTCTCCCTGTGTTTCTCATTTAGCTGCAATTGTGTTTCGGCAACATGCTATTTGACTGCAGTTGTACTCAGCGGCATTTTTTACGGACAAACTTGAGAGCACAGAATTTATCACCGATTGTTTAGAAATGTCTTTGATTTGAACGCGGAGTTACGTGTTTCCGAACACAACACAAATCATGTAGCAATTATGTTTTCCACCCTAAGCTGTTGAATACACCCTGGTGCAACCCACCGAATCAGCTGCAGCTGTATACTGCTTAACTTTCGCAAATCGTACCCAATGTAGAAAAAGATACACCATTGTGAAATATACGTCACTTTTGGAAGATGGGGATGCTGCCCGGAAGGGATTTTATATCTTAAGTATAGTTCCGAAGTCATTATCGTGTACTTCTTTCGGAAAAATTTGAACCGGCATTGGACTTTGCTCCTCTGGAGTGCCCTAGATAACGAAGTTGAGAAGAGGCAATAATCCGTGGCATGTGGATGAGCTTGAGTTGCCAACACCCAATTCATTCTCCGAATCTTTTCCCCATGATGCACATTTTGTAAAAATCAACAATAAAAACATCAACTGTTCACTGCGATTCGGTGTGTTGTTTCACGGTGTCACATTAGAGAAAGATCGAAATATGAGGACTGACGAGTATTGAGTTGAAAATCACACATTTGACTGTAACGTGGCTTTAGACAGATATCGTAGCCAGCCTCTCTAAAAGGAGAGCATTATACACGAGTGTTGTTGTTGTTAGAGTTCATCTGTAGTGCATATTACAATTCAACTCTTTTATAAGGCGACCATATGGACCTCTTCGCCTTTGACCTAATGTTGTGCAATACCAAATTATTAGTCACTTGCGCCTGTGACTATCAGGTTGCCCGATCATCTAGATGGGGGGACACAGTGACCGCTGTGTTAACCCCGAGCGACTGTCGCGTCCATTGCTTTTTTCCTGAAGAGGATAGCTGCTATTTCTATTTGAATAGGAGCGTGATGGTCAAGTGTAAGTGATTTTCAACTAAAAAAGCTCGAAATGCAAACAAAACAATAGCGTCGTAAAACGTGTGATGTTGGTGAAGAAGTCTCACAGTATGACGGATACATAAAATACTTGTTGATTATGCATAAACTCGTTACGGATCAGCATCGCCAGGTTAATAGTTCCACTTTATACTGTCAAACATAACTGACAGATGAATGTCCATCAAATAATATCTTCATGTATGGATGTTAATAAATCCATCTTTTTCCGTCTTAAAGGTTGGAGGCTGCAGTGATGACAACAGTATAACACGGTGCTAAATATAGTAAAAGTAAACGATACAATTGAGAAACCTCACCTGTGATTAGTCATGTGGGCGTCAGTGGAACAAACCCGGTGATCTGAGCAATTTGTGTTGCTAAATGAACGATAGACCACGTAACGAGCGCAATGCAAAGTGATACATCAGTTGGATGATAAACAGAGCCAGTGTATGGGACGAACGACGCACTATGGACGATTTAGCTGCTGCGCGAATAGATAACAATGTCGAATGACGTTTAACTAAAATCGGCTTGCCGCTTGGATAGGCGAGCAATTCAATAGTTCAACAGAAATCGGGACATAGATATGATCCTTGATAGGACTCACTGAACCATCCAGCAGATCACATTAGTTTACCGCCAAAAAACCAATATCACTGATGAGACCGAACAAATCGATGAACAGGAATTCTCAATTCATAAGTGAAACGATAAAGATGTTCGATATAAAAAGAAGAGTTGTTCTTACTCGTTTTACGTGAATTGCGTTATGCCTGAGCACATGACTCATTTTTACATAGGACTTGCTACGTTTGGGTCGTGTGAATTAAGCCTGTACCCAGAAGCTTAAGGTCGTTCGAGCTAAATGTAAGCCAGGATGGCGTAGTTTTGAGGACTTCATTTACTTAGCCGTTGGTCAGTTTGAACAACACATTGGTAATGTCCTACTCTCCAAGAAAGGATGCTGTAACATAGAGCTTCACGGCTGAAGGTGACTTTATTCTCTGAAATAAAACGGGATGGTTACTACTGATATTTTTTAACGTACCCGACTGGACAAAAACATAGATTGCTGGTTAGACAGCTTGCTTAAAATCCAAAAGATGAGGGATTTCTTGGACCTTTTCTAAAGACGCATAATTTATTACTTCTGTTAGCAAAACTTTTGTCGCGCTCCCTGAACCCACGAGACACTGATTTTGAGAGTTCCATGAAAAATCGTCCAAACAGTTGACGATTTCAACATAAGAAGACGGGACTCGGCTCTGCAAATGCAGCATCGAATTTATAGCTGATCTATTCAAATATTCGATAGGCTAGTAATGCGATCGTGCCAACGTCAGTGACAAAGCTGGCCTCACGATCTTGAGAAATGTAAAGCAATTGTCGTATTGCTATAAGTATGATAAAAGACAGAGTCAGCAAAGAAATATATCGGCGGCTAGATTCTGTTGCAATGGAACCCCCACTGTGACGAATGTTTGACGTCATTTTCATCAGGGATCATGCAGATTGCTAATGTGAATCATTAATCTGTGAATGCGGTGTTTACAGAATCTACTTGAGTATTATATTACTTGTGACTGCCCAATAGGACACTTCAACAGATAGTTCAACCTTTTGTCAACAAGGTCAATTTTTTCGTGACATTTGCATTACAGTCCGTTCAAAATAATCAACTAGCTAACCTGGTTGTTATCGCTAGACACCGTACCATTAAGTCAGTTCTGTGTTAGATTTACAGTAAAAAAGCATCATGTAATCACCACATTTCTAATTAACAAACTTTGTCTCATCGATTCAAGATGAAAGGGTACTACTAATCTGATAATCATTGGAGCCGAAGAACAAGCAGATGAGAAGGTACAATATTGATGAGCATTAGTAATAGCGGAATCCAAATCATGGGAATTTCAGCAATTTCAGCTGGCGGAAAAGTTTACAGAAAGTGAAAAAGCTGTGATTAAATTAGTTTTGCTTAATTTCAAATAGTCTTTGTCCCAGAAGTTGATTCATTGTTGTTTCATGTCTGCCCACTTTTCGAGCATGTTTACTTTGCTGGAAATATGCTTAGATGTCAATCTCTCGAGCTCTATAGTGAAATTTTCTCTCACGTCTACATTCTTAACGACCTTTTTGCACATATCATTTTGTGTACATTTTTTCAATAATTCAAAAGGAACGATGTACACAGGCCGCAAATGAAGTCGTTCTGAACGTACCCATGATTATCAGTCAGCTTTGACAAGACAACCTATTGAATGTGTAATACACGTTGTGGATTAAATTTTAAATAGGTAGGCGTCCATTTAGGTTAATCTGATGCACTGAGTTCATGGTAATCAATCGAGAATACTGTAATAGTAAATCTTGCTTATGATTGAGGCGATCATAATCTAAATGTACAGTCAACCCCGGTGAAATAAGGCACATTTTGTTTTAGCTTGAGATCCCCTAGCAGCTCATAAGCTGTTGCATTCCTCAGACATGTAGATGAGTCACAATTCTAACACAATAATTGCAAAATGATAATTCCGACTTTGTTGGCCAGTTCTTAGTAGGAGTTGCTGAACCCAACCCGACAATAAGCCATCATGTAAGCATTATATTTAATGCGGTTAGTTTGCTTCGTGAGAATATGGACACTGTTAGAGGCTAGAATCTCTTGTTGCCTGTTCAGTACCGAAAAGCAATACCCAGCAATATCTGTATAACACTATGGACGTGGTAGATCAAGAGATATGAATCAGCGAGTGCGGTGATGCGGACAACGCAAAACTACTAGAATTTTGTACACACAATGCTGGCTTAAGACGGCTAATCGTAACAGCCTCAGCAAAGTAAATGATAACGCAGATTCGCGTGAGGCTTCATAATCCTGTGGTATATATGTCATATGATAGACGAAGCCGTGGATTCATGTGATCCCGGAACGACTGAAGTAGACTGTGCAATCACATTCTGAACCCATTTCGGTAGACGTTCCTTTATTCGGAAACCTGTCAGTTCTACCGATGTAACCTTCGTAGCAGTTGTACAAATTGATGAACAGAGTGACATTTTGCGCCAGTGGGCTATTCTCCATTCTTTGGAGATAATGATAGTCTACAATTACGGTAAAGCACTACGAGTTAAGCAGCACTGTAGCCTAGCTTAATCGATGCGACGAAACGTTTTGTAAGTCCAAGTGAAGAAGTGACAACTTTGAATTCTACCAATCAGCTTATAGTTTAATTTGCAGGGGCCATTATGATCAACAAGAGACAGATGTTGATTTCTTCTATGCTGTTTTACGTCTAAATATAAGGTTTTTTCACATGAATAAAAAGCTGCTCACTGAAACCAGTGTGACGTCCTCTCCTTACTACTTGAGCGTCAGGATTCAAAACGGATGCGATTCTCAGGGCTATCTAAGTTCTCTAATTTCGAGTATTACTGTTCCTTGGAAAAGTAATCAATCTAGTGACTCTCGTTAAACTCTAAATACGTTTTCCTTGTTTTTTATCGTCACAGTTGATCGACATCGTTTAAGGGTTTCAGGATATACAAAAAACGCCTATTCAAAAGGTAACAATGTTTTGCGATAATTTTGATTCCTCTGGTAGTGACATACAAAAATTGACTTGAATTGAAAATCGACGTGCTGTACCCCCGGTGGACAAATTTGCAGGTGCCACTTATGTCATTTTTGAAACATGCAACCTAAGTCGGCTGACAATACTCCCCAAATATAATGACGTCTCTTCAGATGGATCCGTCCTGCATGGATTCTCTTGAAAACTGCGATTTCTTCCGGTCTAGAAAGTTTCGCCAGTACACACAGTATATAAAACACCTCTAACAACGAAGTGATTCAGTCCAGGTACACATGTAGCAGGCAAGAAAATGGTGCTGAATTTTTTTTAATATAATTGTCGCTATCTCCTGATTTTTGTAAATATCGTCTGTAAAATATTTGTGCCAATGCAGCACACACCTTCATACCGACGCTGTCAACTAAGTGTTCAACTCAACAGAACCATTGCACCGTTGCTCACTCACACGTTTACGTTGATGAATGTGGCTGGGCAAGCCAAAAAATATAAGCGCACATCGTTAGCAAGGGAACTTCAGAAGTAATCGGCAGCCTACGTTCCTAGCAACAAGAACGCTGCGAATATTGTATCTTGAACAAAACACACGGTTTCATCCAGTAAGGTGGCTGCAAACACTTTTAAATACGTCCAAACACCTGCGCTGAATTGGTTTCAGGTAATCACTGTCCTCGTGGAAACGAAGAAGCTTGAAAAAAAGGTAACAGTGAACGACTAAACTTGGCGGTTATTTCACATTGCGTAACCAGTTGATTAGTTTTCCTCGCAGCGAATCACCTTGAACTTAAAAAGGTTTCCACACCCCAAGCAGCTTAAGGTCTGAGGGTACACAATCAAACATGAATTTTAGAATTGAGACACTTCAAAATATCTGCGTCGCTAAAATGCGGAACCGAAAATATAGTTGCGTTTGCAGCGTACAACTGGTTCATGCTTTTATTTTTGTATTGGAAAATATGCGAAAACTAAGTAACTTCAGACGTAAATAAGCTTACAGTTACGTTGCTTATGCCGTTGATGAGTCTACCAACCGTCAAGTAACATAGGATTTATTAACATTTGTGAAGCATCCCCATGGCGGATCGAACCTGTTACCCTTCCACAGACCTTTTCGTCAGAAGCAGTCGGAAACACTAGATTGGAGTTCCGCTTCAGTTAAAACTCGTTCATATTCTTGCTACGGCCAGGATAAGAACTTCGGCCACACTTTCATGAAGAAACCTTGCTGACGACTGCACCACAGACGTTATACTGAGCACGACCGAAATATCATATCTGAACATTCAATCAACTTCCTTTGTGGGTAATGAATAGGTCGTTCGTGGAGATAAAAGCACTGTCCAGTTGACTTGAATCGTTAATCAAGCGATTAGGACTTCCAAGACAGGTCGAAAACGTAGACTTTAATGAACATGTTCAGCGGCACTTTAGGTTACTGGTGAATAGTCGGGGGTTCATTTTCAGAATTGGCCGGCTGAGTGGCCTGTTTGAACTCAAAGTTTATGATAAATGTGGGGGATGTTCACCTTGAAGTTGACCATATCCGTTATCTAAAATATTGTCAGATATTTGAATCTATTTCATAAGTGTGAATGATAAGATTGTTTATCATGAGATAGTTTATCTACCTCGTATGGGACTGATTGCCCAAGCAGGATAACTCAACTGGTCTTGTCGAAGTGCACTAACGCTACCAATGACTCATCATTTGGTGGGTACTATAGGATACAAAAGGTTCACCGAGTAAATGAGTCTAATTTTGTAATGTTTGAACTCCCTACGTGACTTCTTAGCTCACATGGCAGGGCATTCGCCGCGTTTGGACATGCACCTCTTGCCCCTGGTTTGATTCCAGCCAAAATTTAGGTCTGTCGCGAGTAGGTCTTATGTGAACCAATGTTATTGTTACGAACCAAAGTTTTGTTCAGTTTACTTAACCCATCAAAACATCGACTTCACCCGTTACAACGGAGTGCCGAGTTGAAGATGAACTTCAAAAGATTGATAAACAAGTTGGTGAGTTCATCCAGCATGACTGCGTTCGTCCAGCTCCCGATGAAGCAGTTTATCTACGAAGATCTCAAGGCTCATCAGGTTGTTTACTTCAACGATGTTGGGTTCTTCTCCAATATTACCGTATAGGCCTACTAGCTTGCGACAGATAGGGAGCTAACGGTAATAAACTCGCAATAAAAGCAACATCGCTTGTAATCTGGTAGAGCAGATCGAGCACACGGATGTAGTTCAGTTATGCTCATGTAGGGTTTCATCTACTAACTGTCAGTGGATGCTCATTGATCCACAGTTAAAAACGTTCACAGTATACCTATTCCAAGAGAAGGCAGCTCAATCTGAAAAGTATTTCCCGATAATCCAGCATGAAAAAGATAGCAAGAAAAGTTAATTGCTTACTTTGTAGAATATGGAAGGTCACTGCAGATGCCTTATTTTCTGGGGCCTCAAAACCATGATATACAGGTAAACCGTAGACCAACCATGCAATGTCGCATGAAGCTCATCAAGCTGTTGACTGTCTGGGACATTCCAACAACATTTAAAATAAACTCACTCTGGTCATAATCGGTGCAGCTGACTGCCAAGTGATGCACTTCAAAATCGACATTTGAATGGGCACGTTCAACAAAAGCCAATGTCACACACAAAATCGAAAATATAAGGTAGAAAGTAGTCTAACTTACTGACTCTCTCAACCTCGCCAGAAAACAAACAAATGCGCTTCCTCCCATCAGTTTTCTTCCAGTCACAACAGCGTTTGTTTCGACAGATATGTCAAAGAGGCTGCGAGATAAATCAGCCGATCAATCGAAGAACGCCGCTTGGCAAAAATGGACCTTCTATCTTCCAATCGAGGGCAATAAACTATCGCACGGCACAGCACCAAACGTGTTAACAGTTGGTCAAGCTGAATGCCTTACCCACCTCTCATATATACTTGTGTTTTGGTTGAGTCGTGTTTAATACCCACTAAACTTGTGCGTTAGCGACTGACCAGGTTACGTAAATCGAAATGAAACCGAAATGTATTGCTCGAAGGCCATTACTACCAGTTCATCCATTGTGTAAAATTAGTTTTTTTCAAGGTAAAAGCAAATGTTCAATAACGTTTTAGAAGGTTTGCCTCTTTATCTGTTTGGAATTCATAATAAAATAATTATCCCCGTATCATGTTTACAACGATGTGTCGTTCAGGACTTTGAGAGATTCTTTCATTATCATTTATCATGAGTTAGCAGGTTACTTTCTTCTAGCCATCCACCGTAACACTTCCAAAAATACAACAACCAGTGATTAATTCATTCTGCAACCATCGTTTTCCTACCAGCCTGCTCGTTCAGTGAAGCAGTTTTATCGTTAACTTTCTTGTGAGCTAAGTACCCGGATGTCGCAAAGATTATCTATTCAACAAATAAACCTACTGGTATGAGCTTCACCAACACAGCAAACAAACACTCATTTGCATATAACATTAATCCAATGATTTCACGGCTACTACGGTTTCCACTGTTAACTTCCTCTACGTAAAGATAACCACTACATGCCGGACTGCACTGCACTGCTGTTTCTCCTATCTCCCCGGTTTCTGCTACAAATAGATGACTGATCACGTCTCACTACTGAGCGGTAGTGCGAGTAGTATAGTGAGACCATTCGTCCTCACTGCATGGACTTTCTTTTAGGTACAAGAACGTCTTCATAGTTTTACCCTACCCGAATCTAATACTCTATAATATGGAAGCGTTCCTCCAAGTATGCTATTGTAAAATGTTTAGGCTGCATACATTCATGTAATTATGGTATCAACATATCACAAAAGCTACAGCTGAGCTAACGTTATGCCTATTATCCCATAAACACTCTTTGTTTGCATGTGGTTTACCGTAGATTTCCACCGGTCGGAAATTCGAATACCTAAAGTTCTAAGCGCCAGTTTGATCTGGAGTATTTTGTAAGTCAGGGCTAATTGAGTTCCTTGGACCGTTTCAGGAATGACGTGACAGTTCGACTCAATGCACTTTTACCTAAGAATGTAACGCAAAAGTTCAACAATTGTCTGAACTTGCTTGCTTCCGGTTGTAATTAGTGTTGAACTATATAGAATAACGATCGAAGCATAAGAATCGTCAAGCACAATTAGGCACAACAAAACAGGACGTATATTATCGAATCGTACGTATCAACAAATTTGTACAGGATCTCGGAATTGTAAAACAATTGCATAACAGACGTAGACAAAGCATGTCAGTCACTTTCAACACATATACTACATCCTGAATGAGCGTGCGGATATTCGTAATTCTGTGATAGTCTTGACTCCAAACGTTCAGATCTTCTGATTATCGGTTCTTCAAACTTTCCATCTACTTCAGGGATAAACTGTGCTGCGGTAGTTTCGCTTGCTTCTAATGCAACAGGACTATCTAGAAAAGACTGGTTAGAATTCAAAGCAATACAAACTCTGTTAACAGAATGACCTCCAGAATCGAACCCAACCTGATCAACATGTCTTCCATGGCAGCAAAGGTCATCCAAGTCAAGAATACTAACCATGCGATTTCAGTGAGAAGAAATAATTAGTCCATTAGCCAGACGTAAACCGTTGCCTTTGAAAAATGCAACATCAGCTGCCTTTGCAAAGTCAAGACATTTTGGCTGAGTACGAGATTTGAAAAGGATCACGGGACTTTTTCCGCTTACCGAATGTGATGCATTTATGTACTGCATGAGAAAATTATCGATTCCTCGATCGAGTTCCAAAAATGAATTTGATGTTAGAGAAGCAATGGCAGACTTCAGCGTGCGTACAAATTTTCTGCAAGTCCATTGGATTGTGGATGTCGCTGATCAGTAAACAAATGCCGACATCCAAATCCTTTAACCCATTCCTTTAAAGACTTGGCAGTGAAGTGAGTACCATAGTTGGTGACCAAATCAGCAGGCACACCCTCGCGACAGAATAGTTTTCTCAAAGCATGTTGTGTAAAGTCTGCACTCGGTGATGAAGTGAGAAAAACTTCAGGCCATCTACAGTAAGCATCAATAATCACTAGGGCATAGTATTTCCCCAGAAAAGGACCACAATAGTCAGCATGAATTCTCTGAAATGTTTCAAACGTAACAGCCCACGGAAACCATCGTGATTGTTTCGCATGAACCTTGTGTATACAGTTCGTACACTTTTTGGCAGTGTGTTCAATATTTGATTTTAATTTCGGCCACCAGCAAGCGACTTCGTCTTGTCAACTCTCAGATGTCCGGAATGCAAGTCCGCATGAATACCAATCTGAGAGTCGTTGGAATGATGACAAGATGATCAAAACATATCAATCCATCTGGAGTAATGGACAAACGTTCACAGTGATAGTAAAGTGCGGGAAATGTACGCCGCACCTGTTGTGTCCAACCACGTCTTAAGGCAGAAATAATAGGACCAAAGAATTTACGAGTATCGCACAAAGGCGCATCTTTTTTTCACTGGCAGTGGTTGAACTAGTAAACAGTCATTGTTGTCAGAGTTTGGGTCAGGTGACGGAAATCTGGATAGATAAACAACATGGGAAATAGCTTTTGCACTACGATGAAAGACTGTAATTTTAGGAACTGAGAGCAATGCTCCAGCGCTGCACCATGGCAGCAGATGACTTTGCCAGCAATTTGCTGATATGATTCAAAAGTTTTAGGCTTCGTGGTCCGTTGCAATAGTGAACGACAGTCCAAAAAGGCGTGTATGCAGTCTTTTGACAGCCTAATATACTCCAAGTGTTTCACGTTGGGTCTGATAATACCCACGTTCGGATTTAGACAGACGACGTGAAATACATATAACAGGTCTACTAAACCGTTCAACAACCGCGCCAATCCCAGCAAGAGAAGCATCGGTAATCACAGTTGAATTAACTTTGGCATGAAACGGTTTCAAAACAGCAGTTGTTTGAAGATGGTGAAGCAAAGTCCGGAACGTTTTGTTTCGTGATTAGTGGACCAAGGAAGGCTGTTAATTGATAACATGTCGAACAAAGAAGTGACACATTAAGCGAAAGTCGGAATAAAACGTGAGTAATATTGGAGTGTAACCAGAAAAGAGCGGAGTTCATGAAGGTTGGTGGGTGACGGTACATTAATTAATGGGGCTAAGCGTTGTAAACCTGGTTTGAAATCATTGCAACCAACAATGTAACCAAGACATGAGAAAGAAAAAACTGACAAAATAGAGTTCTTTGGGTTAATGGCTGCGTTGAAGTCAAAAAATCCTTTGAACAGAGAAAGAAGGCAATAACTATGGGTGAGTTTATGGAGAGCATGATAGTAGTTGTATTCGTGACATTCTAGAATACAGCTGGCCAGGCGTTCAAACCAAGGGGTGTAAAATTGTATCGATACAGTACGAATGGTGTAGTGATCACAGTCAAATTACTTGATACTTCATCAAGTGGTATTTGTAGATAAGCAGCCTTTAAATCGCTTTTTGAAAAGATCTTAGAACCTGACAGACGATACCGTATGTCTTCTGATATTTCTGTTATACAGGTACGTTGTAGTAGACGTGTGTTTAACGTTGAACTGTAGTCACCAAGAATTCTCATCGTGATACAATCAGCTTTTAATGGAGTCACTATTTGAGTCGCTCATTTGACGAGTCAACAGGCGTTATGACTCAATTATCCCACATGGATTGCCATTCTTTGCGCACAGGCTCTCGTAAACCAAATGGGATGATTCGTCTCTTAAGAAAGACTGAGTACCCCGGAACTTCAAGCCTTACCTTCGGTATTCATACACACCCCTCTGTGGCCTTAGAACAGTCCAGTATAAGTTGTTTAATGTCAACGTCGTTCACTGACGTCAGTAGCAAAATGTCAGAATGTGATAGTCGTGTGAATTCAAGTCCAAGAATAGAGGGACCTTAGCTTGGGACTAAAAATTGACAATCAATAAGGCTAGCATTGGCCAACTTCACCAATACGGTGTAGCAGCTTACAAAAGGCAATGAATGACCAATGATACCACGAATGTTAACTTGTGTGGGTTGCAGAACCGCGTCAAGATAAAATCAAGCTAGGTCTAACCGTGAAATTATTAATCCGATATTACCGGTATCAACAATACAGTTGTGACTTTTGTCAGGACCAGACATTAATATTTCAAAAACATAGGAAGCGTTTTGGTGCAAAATAGACAACAAATGATCATCGATTCGTCTTGCGCCTTCAGAACCCTGCTACTTCATTCTAACCCTCGGCTCTGGCGGTTCGTTAAAGCAATCACGGTCAGTTGACTCAAGCCAGCTCTTTCTTAATGACCTGCTCCAACACGTTACCCTATAATCCACCCTCATTGTCGCTCCCTACAACATTTCATCTACGTTGTTGAAAATTTGGTACAGACGCGTTAGCACAGAACGCTTGCGTCTGACAGTAATCATGGTATAACCGCCTTGAGAAATATGGTTCTATCAAATGAAAATTCGAGGAAGATGTAAGGCCTTCACCAAAAAATAATCAAGTTAATATCGGAATGTGCAATTGACCCCCTGACTTTAGCGGATTTGTTGGCCCTATTTTTAACAAATATTAGTTTGAAATTTGGATATCACTCACGCAGTCACCTGATCAAAACTTGTTCGTTTAACAATTTATTTACTGGTTTAGAATATTCCCCAGCTGAGCATATAGGTAATGTGTGTTTCATGGTTATCATTACTTTGAGTGTAAAGCTTACTAGCAATAAAGTTGGAAGGATTATTCCCTTTTGTTCATTGGTTTGAAGTTTACACTGTTCCTCGCTTACAGCCCCGTTTATAAAGCCGTAACAATTGACTAGTTAATTCCTACGTTACTGCTTATTAGTTCATTGTGTTCTGAGGAAAAATTGTAACCGATAGATATTGATTATTGACTAGTTTGTTAGCCAGACTCACAAGAAACCGCTGAAATGACATGACCTAACAGGTGTTACGTTTCGGGTGTAGCCTCAAATGTTTTCTAGTACGCCAGCTAACGATTTCCCTTTCAATTTGACCACATTATTGTTTACATAAACAGTACGCTACACCAAGGTAAACAAACTTCCTCAAGAATATGTAACGGGTGACCTAAATTCATTCTGTGGGAGGAATTATTACTAACACCAACTGATTCAACCTTTTGCAATTGTGTTTTCAAATCACACTGTTGGTTGTAACTGGTGAGGGGATATTAATCAATTTTACGATGAGGTACATTACATACGAGTGTGTTTCATTGGGATAGTGGGATAACAGTAAAAACGGGAACAGGAATATTCATCCAATGACGATTTATTACCATAATGTTTACGAATTTCTTCTAAATAACTTAGAATAATGATTACGTATTTAATGACATTTTTCAACTTGTGTAAATCTTTCTGAACACGCACAAGGCGCCTCTTACATTTAATAAAGGATGTCTTTCGTAGTAGATAGATTTTCAGTTTTCCCGCAGAAGTTCGTCGAAAAGTAAACTGACGAAAATCTCTTCCATCATATAAGAGTCGTCGGGAAACAGCTTTCGAAAATAACTCGTGAATTCAGACAGCTGATTAATGGAAGGTATAAACTTGTATGATGTTTCACATATCACTAACAAAACCTGTTTCATTGTCAATCCACTGCTTTTGTTGGTCATGTATTTGTTTGGACGGGGTTGCCGGAATGACTATCGCAACAGTAATTCTTGCAGTAAGGAACTGGATATTTCCATTAAGCAGTTCTGTTAAATAGCTGCCGAACTTCACAACGCGCTTTTCAGCTTTGAACCAAGCAGTTTTTCTACTGTTTTCAAGAAACTCCATGCTATTGAGAATGAAATAACCTACCCAAAAAACATATAATGATAAGGAAATTGTTCTGCAGTACTGTAAAATTCATATATTTCGAAGAAAATAACACAACAGGATCACACAAAATGTAATTAGTGCCGTGACCATCAATTTGGCTTGCTTGCACAATGGACGATGATCTTACTCTCAGATAACTACAACGTTACTCAAGTTATGAACTGATAGGGTTTGTAGTTACTCGGGTTGATTGAAGTAATACACTGTATTCTAATTTAGGGTAGAGAGTGAACTTTTCTGAACTCCGTTCATTCGTCCAGTGAAACAATCATCTTGAAACTCTTCAGCTTTGTTGTCAACCTTCCTAACACAAATTATTATATTTATTATATTCATTATATATTTATATATATATATTTATTATATTTATTTATTATATTTCACGATTCATGTACGGGCCATGGCACCTGTCAGAGTTCACAACCATTGTCACTACCACGTTAGCGACAACACTATAAGCAGTTGTTACCGAACGGACAACACGGGTTTCAACTTCTAAATGGCAATTGTTTCAGCAAAGCGCAATGTTCGTTTGTTTCACGTGAGCTGATAACGTGAAAAGCCGTTGTAGGATGGCATAGGCTCTCTATCATTATAACAGGACGTGCAGTGGATGATGCAGTTTCATGGCTATGAAGTCAGGCGCTTACATGACCTGTGTTTTGACCCACTTCGAAGATGTATTTCATGACCTTGGTTTTTTGAGTGGCGCCGAGGCTTGGTTGTATGGAATGCTCCACATCTGCATCGATATCCACAAATAACGCTGGATTTAGCTGACTCGGGTAATGGTTGTTTCATACACAGTTAACTGCGGGGCCAGTTGATCCGTAAGTGTTACGGACAATCAGAGAAGAAACGGCCAGGTTGCTTGTTACACGTGTAAATACATATTTGAATTTGACGTAACTTCAGCCGGAAAGTGTTGAAATAATTTAGTTGGGGCGAGAGAGAATAGAAAGTTTCGAATTCCAGCGAAGAATTGAGCGGATTCCAGCGCAGGACTTCGTCGATTGCTCGAAAACGTTCAAAAGTTGAAATTCTCGCGAATCGCCTGACTGAAACCTGGTTGTGAGCAGCCAGTCTTCGGGAAATATTTTATTTGTATAATGGATGTTCGTAGAAGTGAACAAGATGAACCTAATCCCATGTATTAAATAAGAAAATGTAGAGTTATCACATGTAATCTGAAGACTAATACATGTTACCCTGACAGATACTTCATGCTATTTTAACGTTCTTGTGTTTTTTCAATAAGGTACATATATACACCTTATATATATACTCATACATACATATACATATATATATATACATATACATATATATATATACGTTATAATGTTGGCAAACGGTTGTTATAATTCACTGATGAGTAATCGGGCATTTGATCAATTTCAAGTTGAACAACACTCATAATTGATCGCAGCTCCCGCACTACCGTAGAAGTCCTATTCGGCTCCTTTCGAAAACAACCACTAGACTCGAGTGTCACTCTCATCGCAGCTCGTCAGTAGTGCATATCCTCGCTAATGCAGGGACTAGAACCACGGCCACGCTGTTCGTGAGGCAACCGTGGTTACCACTGCGCCATTGACCTCACGTCGGACACGACCAGATTATCATATGTGAACGCTCAACCACTTTTGCTTGTGAGTAATGATCAGGTTGCCCGATCGTCTCGATAGGAAACGCAGTTACTGTCTCCTACCTCCAAACGATAACCCCGCGATCAGGACTTCCTAGATAGGTCGCAATCTCCGATCTCATCACATCTGCTAGGCTATATTTTAGACCACTGACGAGTAGTCGGGGATGTGGTTTATTTTACTTTGAACAGCACTCACAACTGATCGCTTAATGTGCTTATGTGCGGTGAGTGGTGCAGTGGTATACATGGTTGCCTGGTAAAGCGTGACCGGAGTTCTAATCTCATCAGTGGTAAGGATGCGCATTACTGACGTGCTCTAATCAGACGAAACTCGAGTTTAGTGCTTCTTTTCGAAAGGAATCGACTCGTAAGTCTATAGAAATGCGAAATCTTTGGTCATTTGTGGGTAAAGCTCAAGTTGTAATTGTTATAATATTCCGCGATAGTTGGATAATCAGCAGCTACTTCTAGAATGATAATCACGTTATAAACAAAAGTCCGTATGAATGTTTAACGTCACCTATTTAGTAGCTATTAAGAATACTAAGCATATAATATGAACAAGAAACTATCGCGAAGGTTTCTGAAGAATTCTGGTAAACAATGGATTCAATCATTGTTGGAAACCGTTGTTCACCCACTTAGTATCAATGTAAGAGACCGAAGTTGTTTAACTACGTTGATTATTTCCGTTCATTTGTGAACGATGTGTCGGTCGATACGATAAGCACTTAGTTGATGGTTTTAGCAAAGATATTGGAGCGTTACCGCTAGGTTAATCTGATCTGAAAAAATATGTTCATCCCTTTCACCTCAGATCCCATTTAGTGGAACGATATTAATGGCCCATAATCATTTGGCATTGAAGAATTCAGTATTAAAGAGTTATAGGCAAACATAAGTGTACACAATTTATAAAACATAGGTGTTATTCTGTAGCGTTGATTCATCTAGCAAATCTTTCTACATGAAATCGATGCCACCTATTGGCACAGAAAGCTGTGGGCTGGGGCGTTTACAGTCATTTGAATACCGGTAGGCAAATCGACATTTCTTCCTATTACTTGGCATCCAAGAAGAAAGGAAATGTAACAAAATGCAATGATATATTAAGTTATTATCCATACAAAAAATAAAAATAGTTGATTATATTGGCAATTACACCAAAGTGGATGTTTAGACATTATGAAAACTTCAACGAAACAAAACATGTTTACTCCGTTTGGTTAGTCCTTTTTACAAATAAAAATCAACACTTCAGAATTGTATGGATAATGATAAAAGTTCAACAAGGTTCAAAGTTTAAAAAACCGAAAATTGTCCGATCATCTGCTGACACTGAGTCTGGGAAAGGCACGGCCTAACAGCATTTATCAATGATGGATGGACATGCCCGGAATGGAGGATCACGTCTGTTGGGGACTAGCCCAATACAAGGGTATAGGCGTGAATGATCAATTCAGAATGCAGTCGCTGACTAGCCCACTTTAAGCAATTGTGATTTATGTGGAACAGGAGCACCAAGGAGACGAGGCGCGCGCATCCGAAGAGTATTGCTAGGTAGAATCCGATCAAACAAGTATTCATACCGTACCTGCAGACCGTATATAAAAACAAAGCAGAATATGAAAAAATGTACTATACCCTATAGAATTCCCCTCTAGAGAGTTATAAAGATGGAAACGCTCAAAATAATGGAGAAATTTTGACCACAATACTTTTTAAAAACTGCGGGCCATCTGACCGTTCGGCCTGAGTGAGTGCGGGGAAGATCGACAGAGGTTTTCGGGTCGGACTGAGAAAGTACGGGCTGTTCATTGTACGAGGACTGGGTAGATTGCAAGCCACTTATAATAAAGTCAACGTCACAGTCGATGGAAGGATACACGCGAGGTTCGACATGAGTGACTTTGAGTCTATCAACGCTCACTTTATTGTGGTATTTATTGCGAAAACTCACAAAAACTTGGAGAATCGTTTAATTACACCGAGCGGTCTGGAGTATGGTTTTTGGAGAGAAGCCTCAATGGTATCGACAAGAACGGAAAAAAGTTTGCTAAAGTCCAAGTTCGAGTGCTTTTGTTCTTATTTGGTGTTTAACCTGGTGGGCTGGGGCCGGGTATTTGCCACGGATGTCTTCAAATGCTGCACGAAGGTGGTAAAGTCAGAATTAGTTTTTCCGGCGTTTGACATGTGGAACAGTTCACCACGGAGGCAAAATGTCGTAACGTAAAGCAATCCTGTGGTCGTGCATTCAATGTCTTCTTCAACAGTCGATCGAATTCCAAGCGTGACGGAGGGTTAGTGATCAACCTAACGCTGGTGGTCTATCTGAGCTTTTAAGGCGGCCTTCAGTTGACGATGAAAGCATTCGACCAGACCATTGGCTACCGGATGGTATGCAGTGGTTCTGATGTGATCGAATACTGGCAACCGGCTGAAGTCTCTGGACAGCGCTGATTGAAATTGTGTGCCTCTATCAGTGGTTACAATAGTACCATAGTTTGAGATCTACCCGTCCATGAATGCCCGCGCAACTGTTCCGGCATCCGCACTGGGAAGAGATATTGCCACTGACTATCTGGTCGTCAAGATATTCCGATGACCTTTTGAATGCGGCAACGGTCCGACTTTGTCAAGATGGACGTGGCTGAAACGACCGTCGGGGTCAGCGAAGGTGCCGGAGGCCGTGGTTGTATATCGGTGGATTTTGTTGCGTTGACAATCAAAGCAAGTCGTTGTCCACTCTCGTATGTTCTTATGCTTGTTTGGCCATAAAAATCGGTCTGCAATCAGCTTGACGATGCCGCAAACGCTGAGATGAGACATGCAGTTGAGACTGTTGGAAACAGAACGTTTGAATGTTACTGGCGCAATTGAACGGGGGCTGACTGTCATGGAATTGCACGGTTGGTCCTTTGCTGTTGGCTAGCGGCAACTCCTAAAGTTTGAACGGAGAAGATGAGTGACCTTGCAGCAACTCCGTTCGTTATTTTGTTTTCGAACTGAATCCTTCACATCGACGGTGTGAATTCAGTGTAAACCACTTTAAATAACTCTGGATAAGGCATCGGCGACGGTTTTTCTACCTCACGTG
>JTDE01002329.1:74190-96350 GCA_014338405.1 Paragonimus skrjabini miyazakii | reverse complement strand
TGTGTATTCGGTGGTCGGATGTGGTTCTGAATACTGAAATGCTGCGGCGATCCGACATGGAAGGAATAGAATCCATGCTGATGCTGAATCAGCTTCGTTGGCCATGTCACGTCCATCAGATGGGCGATGACTGTATTCTAAAACAGCTGTTGTAGGGACAGCTCAAATCATGTAGGCGTAATCCTGGTGGTCGAAACCTGGAGTACCAGGACGTTATCCAGGTAAGTCTTTCCCGTTGTAACATTGATTTTAGATGTTGGGAAGAAGTAGCTTTGAGCCGGATGGTCTGGAGGAATATGCTCCGGACTGGCGTAAGTAGGTTTAATGAAAAATTATTGTGTGGCCGTGAACGTAGGCGCGCGGCATGTAAGGGAACCATCGGTGCCATAAGTCGTAGTGACGTGACTAAATGGCGTTCCGACGTGTGAGGCCGCGAATGAGCTGGCCGTTTGGGATTAGTAGGTCATCAGCGTACTCAGAGTACACCGTCGGCCAAGAGACAACGAGTACGTTAAGGTCAAGTAGGTTATGTCAGTTACATCCACCTTTTTCTTGTTCTCATCAGCCAATAACTATCGTCGTTTGGAGCTCATTCACTTCCATTTTCGGAAACCTGGTTGTCTGTGACCTTCTATCTTTACTTTTCTTCAGCATTGTTGATGTGCTGTATGATGAGTGCTTTGCCTGTTTTCTTCCAGCTAAATCTTGCATTTTGATTTTACTCCGTATCCCTTCTTGAGTGCATTAACATGTCTTCCTATAGTAGAATGCTTCTTGTGTCATATTTTCAACGTTTTTCTTCTCAGCATAGATCTTACCGTTGCAATCTCTCTCTGTTTATTTCTCGTGAGATAAGGGTTTCAATTTCGAGCTAACCTATGAATGGGCTAACCAGCATTGACCGGTTGGACACAAGGGCCTCACTCGCACACCTACCGATCTTATTCCTCCGGGTTTACACTTGATACTTGGTGTGTGAGTGGAACCACAAGCCACTTAGAGTGATGGTTTAACGCGCAGGTGTCCTTTGGCTTTGGTCATTGTGACTGGCTAATCCGGATCGAATGCCGCCAACCGTGTGAAACTAAAAGAGGTTCTATCGTGACCTTTGATTGCACAGTTCACCTTACTGATCAAGGAAGCAGAGATAACCAGTGGCGGCAACTCGGCATACTCCTATCCGACTGCATGAGTATGAAGTATGGAAAGACGACTGGGAATTCGCATATTAACAGTGCCTTTACCGTGGTTTGCATGATGGATATGTTATTGTATCTTTTGTTCAGAAGTGTCTGTCATAAGACTATTTTTACACTATATAACTTTGATTCACATTCATATACATGGTAGAAAGAGAATGAATCAACGCCTTTGTATAATGAAATGATCAACCTGATATTTGAGGTCAGAAAGAAGTTGCGTTTTAGCGTGAGTTGCCAATGTTTGTTAATTAGGATTTACATAGTTCGTCGCATTTTGCAATTTGCACTGTCTGAAGCTTTAGTGAACGAACATGTTATGGTGTCCACCCCTGACTACCTACTAAATAGTCTGTCTGGACACATCATATAGGGATAGCGTTAACTATATTCAAGTAAGCAACATCCGTTTCTGAGTAGATTTTACGAAAATGATCACAAAAGAATATCACTAGCTTGTTATTTTAAGCCCTAGTGACTATAATCAATACAAGTTGACGAACTGGAGTGGACAATGTTCCTGAGACTCAAGGGAAATACTTGAAATTCACTCGCTAATCATCTTAATCACACTTTCAGCAGTGATGTTCATAGAGCCGATGGTGTATACCTTTTTCAATTTAAGATGTTTAGATAACACGTTCACGTGACTTGACGTCAGTTTAAGATAGTCTAAGTTTTATACCTTCGTGGCCGTTTAAGTTAAACAACAGAGATAGGTACATCGTACAAAAATCTCAACAGACCTTCTCACCAAGCCGGGTCAACAAGCACCAATGGATGGCATTAACTGGGACACACTTCGTCATTGAAGTGGCAAGACGTGACTCCCATCTGACAACCTCATTCATTTTTAAGAACACGATCATGCTATAAATGTGTACAGTTAACGTTCACTGTCATAACCCGGCTAGATTACCTGTTAGCATAAATCATTGTACAGCGTTGGAAGTTCAGTACAACGTATCCGATTACACACACCGTCCCACTGCGATAGCGTAAAGTATTTTGTGTTGAAAGACACTTATATACAATATCAGAGAAACTCTTTGGGTCATTTAAAACGTGTGAACTCATACAAAAATGCTGAGACAGACATATTTCACATCGCGACATCTGAAAAGTGACAAAATGCAATAGGTTGCTTCCATTTTCACATTTGGCCTCACTACACCAGTGTGATCCACTTAGTTTGGATCAATCTGGAGCTACACAGTAAGGCTAGAGAAGAACTCTTGTGTGGCATTCTGTACTGACAACGAGATATGACAAAAATGTTGAAACAGGTGGTAGTGTTGTCGTGATATACCAGGGTGAGAAATAAGAGATTAGCTCGTAACATTACAGTTGTTCGTTAGGATCTCGTTACGACCCTCTCTACCCGAAGAGATCAAGCAAGGAATAGACTGGTCATAGTAGATTGTTACTTCGACCTTGAAAGTTACAGAATTTCAAGCTGCGTTTAATTTTTCCGAGTATTGCACATTTATATCGGAATTAGCTCTTCATTGCACAACTTTGTGACCATGCATTGTGAACAACTCTTTGTTTGTGGTCTGGGCGGTGTATTTTTTTTACATCAATTTTTCGAGTCACTTAAACGTACATAAACGAACATACACCTGGTCAAAATTTACTGTAGCCCATTTCACCGAGATATATTGTATTCCATAGACTGTGTGGTAACATTTTATTCGATTCTTGACTAATCACATTATATGTCGGTTTTGTGCTATATATATATAGACAATCAACAGTTCTCGATACTGTGCCAACCTAAAAAAAAACATGTTCACTTGGATTACGTATTCTCTGGCTAATTTTCTTCTGAGGATATTTCTATATCTATATTTGAATCACTCGTTTGGAATCGTTTTTCAGATGAAAAACCATTGACTTTGAACACACTCGATTCACCTGTGGAGTCATACACTTTGTTGAAGAAATTTCTCATTCTTTGGAAACGAGTAGAACTATTGAAATACGCTTGGGGTAGACGACGTTTGGGCGTGGAATCAATTAACACACCCGCTTTATTCAAAACGTTTTGGTAAGTAAATCTCTTATTACAGTGCACTTGGACCCTTTTTAATATTCACTGGCCATGTTAGATCTCTGAGTCCTAATACTCTCAAATGTATACAGTAGAAGTGATAAAATATTGTTGTTTGTCGAGTCTCAACTTATATTAACAAAAAGGTTAATTTTTGGCTGATGTCTGGGTTGTTCACTGGAAACAATAAAACATACACTCGAAGACGAAGTTGAGGCAAAGTTAAATGAATATCGTCCCTTATTTTCCCATGGATCGCAGTTCGTAATTCTGATAGTCGAGATCATGACAAATTCACAACTCTATCAACTAAAGTCGCGATAAATAGAAGTTTGGAAAGCAATCTAAAGATAAGTTATTATTTTATTTCAAGTTGAACATCACCCACAATTGATCGCAGCTGTCACATTCCCATAGACTTTCTAGTTGACCCCTTGAACAGCGTGACCGTGGTTTTAGTCCCGGCAGTGGCGATGATATGCACTACTGACGAGCTCTAACGAGAGCGAAACTCGAGTCTAGTGCTTCTTTTCGAAAGGGGTCGACTGGAAAGTCTATGGGAATGTGACAGCTACTGTGGGTGATGTTCAACTTGAAATTAACCAAATCCCCGAATACTCATCAGTAATCTATTATTTTATTCTGTCAAAGTATTATGAACGATGGAACGAACACAGCCAACCATTAACAGACTTTCATGGTCGTTGAGGACAGCAGAATCTCTTGTTTCTTAATTAGCAGTCACCCTGTTCTGCTTTGAACAAGGCTTATCGCGAACTAAGCATTAGCATCACTGATGGGGATTGGATCTCCTGCGGTTTATGTTCATGACACCATCGTCACAGTGACTTCGAGGTTTTGTCTATATTATCTTAACCGGATGCGACAGTGGAGACTTTGGACTATGTGTATTCTGAATTGTTGTGATTTTGACTATCAAGAGTTGTTGTCATGGTTTTTGTTATTCATCAATTTTCTGGTTGTTTAAGACAACCAAGGTACCAAACAAAATTTAAGAGCTCGTACAGTATACACCTGACAAAAAGTTACTCTTATCGTTTCACCTCTATGTTTGGGTATTTTTTCGACCTATTCCTCTAATTTGTCAACTGCATTTTTCTGTCATCTTCAATTAATATTTTGCTACCACCTTAACACTGTAAATTTTACTTCTATATTCCGTCCTTCAAGTTTAAAACAGACTAGCTAATCAAGTGTAGGAGTGCGAGTTCCAGTTCATTAACCATCTGAGCCTGGGTGAACATCACTGACAACTAGGCGAATATAACCATATCATGCTTAGATTGTATGATTGCCTCGAGCGGAAACACAGTAACTGTCTTGTTAACTCTAGACAAGAAAATCATCGTTAGTACTTATTGGTTAAATTAAAATAACTGATTGTATTTTACTTACAAAGAATTTCTTAAATGACAGCTAATGTATAGTTCGGGGTTTATTTATTATAAGATGGACCTAACTCACATTTGACCCCAACTTTCAGAATCCGATTAGCCGCCTCTCCAGTGAAACATAACACGAGTATGGATTCCGTTAGAGTGTATTACTAGTACGTATTATTGTATCCACAAATCTTGACATTTATTAATGAAGCTGGTGCATTGCAACGATCAAACTATGCAATTGTCGTGTAGTGAATGTAGACGATATACAGTTAAGTAGCAGTATTGTATTGTAGCAGGGAGTATTATGTGTGGTTAACGATCACATGTCCAATCGGGAAGGTCACGCGACAAATGCAATCAGACAGACAAGCGCAGGGCTGCTTGCACACAGGCATGCCCTGAGCGGTGAATTAATTAGACGGGCCCGTCGCACAGACATGCACACGTTGTCTACATTCGTATACTTAGGACACCACACACCCTTCGCCCTAACCTGTTTTGGTTTGAGCGGTTCTGCGGTTTGAAAGCCATCCTCTTTTACTGTGAATGTCCAAAGCATGAAACCCGGCAAGGCTTGGGTTCATTTTGTGCCCTTGACTAGTTCATTTCAAGTTGAACATCACCCACAGTTGATCGTAGCTGTCACATTCCCATAGACTTTCCAGTCGACCCCTTTCGAAAAGAAGCACTAGACTCGAGTTTCGCTCTCATTAGAGCTCGTTAGTAGTGCATATCATCGCCACTGCCCGGACTAGAACCACGACCACACTGTTCATGAGGCAACCGTGTTCATCACTGCGCCATTGACCTCACATTCGGCACGACCGAATTATTATATGTGAACGCTCAACCACTTTCGCTTGTGAGTAATGATCAAGTTGCCCGATCGTCTCGAATGGGAGACACAGTTACTGTTTGTTAACTCCAATCGATAACCCCGCGATGAGGACTTCCTAGACAAGTCGAGATCTCCGATCTCATTAAACCTGCTAGGCGATATTTTAGATTACTGATGAATAGTCGGGGATTTGGTTAATTTCAAGTTGAACATCACTCCTAATTGATCACAGCTTTCGCATTCCCATAGACTTTCCAGTCGGCCCCTTTCGACTAGTTGTTTTATCTCTTGTGTCAATAATATCAACCGAATACTGACAATTACAACTTGCAGGGGATCAAGTTGGTGCATCTATAGTCACCTAGTGTTCCGTGTTTGATAGTCTCATTACTAAAGGGTCTCAGTCAACAAACTGCCGGAGGAGAGCCTTACCTATTCATCCAGTACAGTAGTTTCAGTGTCTTTATGCGATACCTGTCGTGGCCACAAATTACCACATGTTTCAGAATGAACGCGTCGGTTTCGAAAGTGGAACTCGTGTGGACGTGTACACAAATACGGTTGGGACATGCGCAAGTTTCTGGATCATCAAACTGACAGCACAACAGCGATCGGTAGGCTGATTTGAGATAAGTACGGTTGCTTCTGACAGGTTATTGATGACGATATGATCAGACGATTTCTTGTTTGCTCTGGCTGCCTTGCTTGTCTTGTTGGTCTGTTGGGGTGCCCGACATGAATACGATCATTATGACGATCAGTTGGCCTTCATGGGTGCGGTTATTAGATAAGCTTACAACTGGGCGTTGTTCGTCTACCACTGAATTGAATCGCAAGTTAACTGCAGTGTCCGAACTCACATGTTAACCCACCAGCGAAATGAACTGGTTCGCTTTCTTTTTCGACTGTTTCAAATGGTTCTACAGCTGTTCAGTTGATTGTTAGTTTAAGAGAGTGTGATGAACCATAAAGTTAGTTGACTGTAGGTGTTACTAACCCATACTGGACGTACATTCCGCCAAATAGGTTACATAGAGGAAAGTCGGCAAACGATTGCTTTATGCTCTCCAAATGACATTCACCAGGTCTTGGGATGTCTGATTGGTTGATTGACAAGGCTGGATGGAAATGGTAACTGATACTATCGATGACTGTCTGATGGATTTATCCCGCTTTTCAAGTCTCTCTATGTTAACTGAGGCATTTGTACACTGTTCCGGTGAACAATTTGGGTGCTTTATTGTGCTGTTAGCTAATCGATGGTAAGAATTACTTCGTTTGCATAGTAAGGATTCAGAAACTGGCTGCATGCATAGATGAAGATACTTGTCCAGAAATACAAAACAAGTACTTGGATGCTATAGTTCCCCAAAAAAACCTGGTGCGGTGACTTTTTCGTACAAATCAGTTTTATGTAACTTGAGTTATGAGTCAATAGGTTGTACTAGTTGACAGCTGTTGAAGGTAGAGCCAGTGGGATGAAGTCATATGAATGAATGGTTGGGGCACTGATCTAACACATAGGGGCACAGCGATCTCCTTTGTGAAATTACTGAGAACATTTAGGACGAGTTCACTCCCGTTCTGATGGAAAAAGAGGTTTTGTTTCTAGTTTTATACTGTTCGTTTGATAAAGGTATGCTCTCGTTTGGAAGATATAACAGCATGTATCTAACGTGGCATCGTTAGTGCTTGCATAATTTTATCAAAATTAAACGATAAATTTGACGGCAACCTTTGGTTTGTTGAATAGAAAATTTGAAACGAAAAAATTATCGGAAAGAACCACGGCTAAACGCATGATAAATGATGACACTAATTACGGTCTAAACTCAAAGTGGTTTCGGAATGCTCATCATTACAACTTACAGTCAATTTCTCTTCTCTGATAAGTTCACTGAGAAAATAGTATAGATTGGTATTGCTCTCTTGTTCAGTCTCGTTAGTAACGAGTATATTTGTATTGCGCCAAGATTTAATTCATCGCCATCATAATTCCAACATATTTCTACAGTGTCTTCACATCAGACCTGACGGAATAGTGAAAACAGCCTGTTTAGTCACAGTCAATCAAATGTTGAACCATTGTTAATATTGAAGAGTTCCGTTGTCCCTCATTCAGTTCCATCTATAAAAGAGAAAAACTCTATCCACTACTCAGAAGTTTGGCAATTCAGTATCGACAGCCGGACATGTATGCTTTGGGACCTTTAGATGCGACGGATATATTTGTTATGCCTAAAGGTATTCCAGAAATGGTTGTCCGACAGAGGCAGGTGAGCATTGCAAATCAAAATTTGTAACAACGATAGCTAGGAAATATTTTTGTTTATTTAAATGTGCTACAGAATGTTTATCTACAGGCTGGTTTGCCAATTTTGTGTCTTTATACTGACATTCCGTATCAAAACGTCCAACGTGCAAACCTCAGCCGACTGACTTAGACACAGGTTACGAGTTGTTCAGTCTGTCATTATGTAATGTACAATGCTTAGCTGTCATCAAGTTGAAATGGCCAATAATGTCCTCGTAATGCTTCGTTTGGGCAAACTGCTTCTGTAACTGGTTCGGATCCGGCTGGAGCACAGATTTTTCGCAGTTAGGCCCCTTCTAAAATGTCAAACCTACATATCAGTGGTACAGTTTCAAGACTTATCAGTAGTACTGGTAGATGCCAGCGTGATCTGTTTGATGAATTCTGCCCGTGCATCATTTGCTGGATTCCGTATGACACATAAGGTTGAGTGGATGTTTTGGTCCAAATGTGAAATTTCTGACCCCCTAGTTCGGCTTCGTAGTTCAGCCGGTACAGCGCTTGTCGAGTTTAGGCATGCTGTTTCTACGGCTGATTCCAATCCAGTCGAAGCCCAGATTTCTCGTAATTGGGTATCTTCTATAATAGACAACAGTTAAAATGGATCAGTACTTTTGCGTAAGCCAAATGTGATCTGACAGCCATGCCGTAGTTCCCAGATTTTACTTCAGTACTCACATACAAACATCTCAATAGAGAAAAACAGTGTCATTCACTCGATGTGACCACGAAATCTGATGTACTTTTTAACGGCCTCAATTAGAAAACGAGTCATCGGTTTTAACTTGTGCGTACCAGCAACACACAACCAGAATTTTATTTCTTATCCCCAGGCTTGCGAAACGAGCATTCCAGTCAGTGTATCATCGGACCGAATCTTTCCAACTCAACATTAGATTGAAATTTTTTGCTGGCTGTTTGACCGTCTTAAGATCAGTCTTGTTAACTCTAGTCAGCTGTACCTGAAATATTAGGATGTGATGGACCGACACACATTATTGCGTCACCACATGATGAATTGGATAAAATTTTCAGTCAAAGTAAATCGGTGATGCGAATCAGTGGAATTAGTTGTGGTTGTTTGATCAACAAGAATCAGACTTCACAGCGAACGTCTTGACTGGATCGATATTGTGTATTTCGCACACTGATGTTCACGGGCTGAGCGCTCCGTCAAATAGTTAAGTGTACCAGTGAGTTAAAGAGTTTTTTGGAAGTTGGTGACACTAGTATCGATCCGTCCTATAGATTTCATTGGTACTGTAATTTTGGGCGAATGACTTTATCATACATATTGTGTATCAGCTTACTTGCAACAGCATTGAAGTCGTTGCGCCACTCAAAATTAAAATACTACCTAGTCACAAAGGTTTGTTATTGTTATTTAAGACTATAATGGGGCCATGTCATTTTCTTCACAAAAAATAAAGATGTGCAAATGTTTTAAGATTTCAGTTCCAATCTAACAAAAATTGATCTGAATCTGTGGTGTTCATGATGCGTCGAATGCTGTCATTTTTTCCTAACAAAATCAACATATGTTGACCCCTAACTACTATAACTTTGAATCTCGGGACTCCACAACGCTTTGCAAGGTTATACGTTCAGATAATATGTCCGTGATAATTCTGTATTTTCAGGTACATTTCTATTATACATAACTTTCTTCTGCAATTTTTTTCAGATATACTCCATGAAGCCTAAAAACTTTTGGGCTCATCAGACACTTGCATTTGCTTGTTGTACGATTAAACAGTGCTCTCGTGACTGGACGCTAGAAAAAATATCCAGATACAGTTTGATAATATATAGTAAAATACTTATAATTAATTAGATAGAGAAGTTTGAAATGGAGCAAATAAGTGGATTATACACGCAGCAACAAGCTGAATTCTTACGTATATCCATGTGACATTTGTGTAAACCAGCAATTACTTACAAGTTTTATAGAATGAAGTGTTCTTTTGTTTCATTCTAACTACGAATGAGAAAAGATCTCAAAAACGAGGGATTATGTACAGTAGGGGAGTAACTGAAAGTATAGGACTATCATAGACGCATTCATGTCATGCAACTTTACAAAACACACTGGATTCCCAGGACTCATACAAAGAAATAGTTGAAGGTTACTCATGATTGCAACCCTCTTCGCTAAGCAAACCTAATGGTAGCTATGAGGAGCCATGCTCATTCTTACTACTAGTGAAACAAACGTAATCCGGTCAGCGAGACAGCTATCGAAGTGATCCGGTAACCAGGGCTTAAAAGCAACTACCCACAGCTGTAGTGAAACTATTGAAATAGAACCGGAAAACTGACAATAATGTGATTGCAACACAACTGATGGAATAATAGGATACAACAATAACTTTGCATAAAGTTATCTAGTGATATATATATATATATATATGCGTTATTTTACAAGATACCTCGTCTGGTTGTAATCAGAACAATGAGTTGAGCTACACGAGTTTTGAATAACTTGACTCCCTACTTGTACTGTTATTTTCATCTTGGTATCTTCCCCTAAACATGCCGAATTCACTACCAGTGTGTAAAAACTCTGTAATTATTTGCTTCCAGCTCTTGAAATTGATCGAAGCATTTGAATTCTACATGATTGCTGATCTTCGGAAGCTGATTGTAAAGCAGACCGACCTAGTGATCAAGGAACGCAATCGCGAGGAGGGCAATTTACCATTAGACTTGTGGAAAAAGCCGGTTTGTTGAATTCTAAACCGTTTTTACCATAAAACTGAAACGGAAAGAATTCAGTTTCGTGTTATGTGTTATGTAGCAATCAAGTGTAATCTGTTTTTCGGAAACTATATGTAATGCATTTTGCGGTACAGGTGTAGGTCAAATAAGATAACTCTTCTATGCCCTCCATACTGTTTCTGTAAACGGATTTTCATACTTATGTCTACGACTTAGACCTGAATAAACCAGCAGAACGGGTTATAAGCGGATTGACCAGAGGTCATTGTTTGCACAAATTACACAATATTCTCTGATCCATATTTGTGAATACTTTGGCAAGTTTTCCTTATAATTATTCCTTTGTTTAGACTAGCTTTGTATGTTACTGGACCATTGAGTAAGCGCCTCCTTGTAACAGTAGTTATCGCGACGGTTATCATGTACTTCATTCGAAGTTTTTTGTTAGTCGACATGATAGTGCTTTCCACGTACTCCTCTCAGTCCATGGGTGGTGCACGTTTTAATAGCTCATAATTATCATCATCAATCATACAAGCATTAATACTTATTTGTACACGGATGGCAAAATATGAGAGCCATACACCAGCAAAATAATGATTAAGACAAAGTAGAACGAATCGTGAGTGTTGTCTCGTAAAAACCTTCGTACAAATGTCCACGTTCAATAAAAATCTTTTGATTTATTCTAGCTACAAACAGTGACCAGCGGCAGTGCTGAATATCAACAGCAGTCATTAGTACTTCACACGAAAAGGCTGAAAAATTGTACATGTTGGTGAGATGACTAGTTATAAATATTTCTAATAATGTCTGGACAAATGTATAACAATATGTGGTGGTCGTGATAATATCCACAAAAGTACACTGTAAATAAAACGTCTACTTATCCTTAGTAAACTGCGACTGTATACAATGACTTCCAGAAAGATACAGAGTGCGCCTGAGCCTATTAAGCGTATATTCACTAATGTGAATCATCAACGATAAAGTAGGAACTGCTTGAAGTGCTCATTAAGTTTGTGAACATTATTAGTTGGACCTATACTAGTCATCGTGACAAAAACGAACAGATAGGAGCATGAGTCATGTGGACAAACAACAATATGGCTCATGGCTACTTCCACATTTTCGGAGGATTCATAGATCAAACGAACTCAAGTTGAGCCACTTGGACGGTCATTGCCATGTTGCTTTCCGATCTGACCGATTGGCTAGGAGCATACCTGATATGTTGGTAGGTGGATCAGGCAACTGCGCATATGCATGATGAGTGAGCACACCTACAGTGCTTCAGAAAGGCATCATACATAACTGGACAAAAAACTGGATAGAAGTGGTTGGCATCGTTCAGATGACGCAGACCAGACAAAAAATACATGGGTGTTATCTTCCACTTGCTACATATGTGTTGGACGAAAGGTTACAGACTCATTACAAATCAGTGACAAGAACGAAGGAACTATTGAATTAGCCATAGGAAACTTAAAAGAAAACTCAAGCGAGAAATGTCTTTTTATGTCTATGAAGTGATACATTTTTCTCACCTAGGCTGCTGTACGCGGTTGAACAGAGACAGGTAGTTGGCTCAGATCTGACGTGAAAACACGACTGTCTTTCGCGACTTTCTTTCATTTTCACCTATGTACTGATCGAATAGTCACTCATGCAAAGTAAATGAAACAATCGGTTATTGTTATTATTTCTAGGTATCAACAGATTATGTGATTTTTTTACCAGATACTTACGTAACCAGTAACAATTTCATTCGACTTAGCACAATTCTATGTTGATCGTTAAAGACCAAAAATTTGATAATTGAGTGCAAAGTGGAAGGCGTGCTGGCTAGTGACGGTTTTGTTACAAGAAGTCGAATCGGAGAGTACGCATGTAGTGACTCACAGATGAGCTCGTCAGTAATCGTATGAACACTCCTACAGTGCAAGGTACTAACGTTTCAATCCATGCATGAACTGCTATCTCTCTACTAAGTGTTGTTTTTTCTATAGATCACATCGTCAGTGATGTGATCTACAGAGACTTGCTGCTAATCCTGATTATCCGAAATGAAGGGCTATTTACAGATGCTGTGACTAATTGATGCAGTTCCATAGAGAAGTTTAAAACGTCTCAAAGCTAAAAAAATACTACCCCTACCATGGGGAATTCAGACGGGTCGCGTTGTTCATTTTCTATCCAGTCCTGTACAAATTGTGCCCAGTCGAGCGATGATGGTGATAAGCACACGATCTCGTGAGAAATTAATAAATGATTCACCTTATTCTGAATGGGTCACCTAGACAGTTAGTGTCGAGAGGCAAGTGTACGTGCGGTGAATCGAATTCAAGAGCTATGCTATATTCATATCGGACCTGAGACGACTGGTGGATGTTAACTAATTGTTTTACACAGGAGTGCATGATGCTGTGCATCCCTGATGTGTGTATGAGCTGAACGCCGAAAGAACTGTCCATATATGTCCAAGAGTGTGCTACTATTCATTGTTCGGACTGATGTACGTTTATGCAGTCGTGTCAAACGGTAGTTACCATCTGTGTATTTATTAAGTACGGTTATAGTAAGAATGATATAACTATACTGTTGATGAACATTTCAGGCAATGAAGGAAGCCTTGTCTGTCAAACGGCCGGGGTTAGCAGACGAGTTTGTCGTGGAACTGATGTCAAACATGGAACATGATGCACGTACAAATCTGTACACAATCACAGCAGAAAAATTGAACAATGTGATACAAACAGTTGCCATTTCTGTTATGCGTACGCAGCGGGAATCCTATGAGAAGTAAGTGAAAAACTACACCATAGATACGATATGAAATGGCATCATCATTTTGTGTCAACATATTCATATTTTCAAACAACCATTTTTTCTTCAGGTGAAGTTGACAATATAATAGTTCGAACTTATGTCCACAGTGTTTTTACCTATATTGTACGAAAACAGTTAAACAGCACAATTGAAAACCCAGATTGGCTGCATCTGTCAGCCTACTTAACCAATGTCGGCAAACAAGACATCAACAAAATACTGAATGGGCAGTTTCGCAATCCTAGTGTATCTCCCCAAAACTTAGCTCAAAAGCATGAGAAAAGTTCAGGAACACACTCTTTTCGATCAGCTATGCATTTCTATCTAGTGAGCTAATCACGTAATATGAAAGTGGACTGGCCATTATGGGTAGAGAGTGGATACTTCCTATACAAACCTGAGTAATTCGATATACTGTTGCAAGCTGATCGAGGGTTCAACACAGTGTTCCTTAAGGCATGGGGTATCCCCTCCTAGAGGTGATGTGAAGACGAGGGATCAGTGATGAGAAAGTAGATGGCAGGAGACAGTAAGGAGTCGCATCAAAAGGATGAATATGGGGATATACGATTTCTTATAAGTGGTCTTTAGCGTGTTGTTATTAAACTACTATAACTGCGTCGGAGTGGCATCACAGTGGGTGTGTTTGGTTGTCATTGCCCTAATTTTACTGGTCATTTGGTGCATGCTGAATGGGAGGGCGATGAGTTGTTTGGGTAGCTGTGAAATCGATCCACCAGTGAATTTAGCAATCACCTTTCCAGAGGTAAAAAATAAGTAACAAGTGCATGGTTAGTCGTGACCAGTTCTCAATAATAGTTGGTTTCTCTGGTTGCAGACTGGAACTCGAAGGACAGTGCCCACGACCAAATGGCGTTGGATCGCAGTCTCTCTCACTGTTACCTTTAGTCACTTTGTGTCATTCACAAAAGAGACCAGTTAGAGTATCACTCATTATGCTGTTAGTCGACCTCAATGACGTGAGTGTTGTTGCCATATTATTCACAAGGTGATTGCACTTAATAATGCACGACAGTGAAAACGGACTCTATTATGTTGTCCGCACGAGTCACATGGTCCATCTTCCAATGATTTGGGTGATTTGAAGCTACATTGCTTTCCGAGGCGTATTATTTCTTAAACAGACGGTTTTCTTGTCAATAGTAAATACGTATTTTATCCAGCCTGTACTGTTCCCAGCATGCCATATATCAAGTGTTTCCAAAATTCATTGAGTCTAGTAATCACCGCACTAAATAAAGCGTACAGAAGCGCAGACATTGACATTGGTAGACGCGTTGCAGAGCACGGGCTTTTTATGCGTACATGATGGGATGACCATACCAACTCATTTTAACTTTGAGGTTGATCACATACGATTTTTATTCGTGTCTCGTTTGGTACGTAAACTCGTAGAGCGATTTTTTGACCCTGTATGTATACTTTCGACAGTTAACGTGTTGAACATTAGTCATGTGAAGGTCAAAAGCTTGCTAATGTCGGGCGGTTAAAAGTATTCATATGTCATAGTGAGATTGTCAAAAAATTCCAAAAACCTACATTTCATAACTCCCGAACAGCCATCCTGGTAGTTTTTCATATTTTGTTTTTTACCCCAGTTACTCCATGTACTACGAGAACCTCCTAAAGAATCAACATAGTTTACTATATGCAAAGGAGCGAGAAATTGATGCACTGAAGGAAATCATCCGACAGAAAGACTTGGAGACTAGCGTTACCGTACAATTCCAAATGTCCGAACAGGCACACAATCTCTTGTTGGGTAAGCAACATTGGGACTCATTATAATATTGCAGCTGAAGTGTGTAGGTAACTAGCAAGTGGACATATTTGCTTCATTGAACAATGCAAAGCGATAGAACTTCAAAAAACAATACGGACGTTTAAAACGGTTCTTTCCCTTCAGAAGTTTGAACAAAACGTTAGAACACAAAAACTGGTAGATGCGAACATTTCGTATTGACTCATCACTACCAAATTTACAATAACATGGAACGGTTTTTTATACCGAGCAGTTAGGGGGTGGGGCGGATGATCAATCGGTGGGCTAGAAAAGGTCACTAGGTCCACGGCAAGGTCATACTAGCGAACACACAGGGCCGGCTTCGGTCGATTGATTGTGATTGACTGGGATGACCTAATAAGATTCTGAATGCACAAGCTGGGCCGATGAAATGACCAGTGGTCAAGATGTGTCTTGCGACTGCGGACACTGGTTACTTGCGTGTTTCAACGACATTACCGTTCTTCGGTGATACTGCGTTCTGCACCCATTTAGGCAAATTTCCCTTCACTCTGGAAATCAAGCAACTTTCGGTTTTCTCTATGTAACTTTCTTTGAAGTTACATATAAGTTGGTAAATACAATGTGGGGTGACACCAACAGGCTGATCTGCTTTGATTGAAGGCTGGGCTGATACATAAAGTTCGGCTACGTCAACTATTCGTTTAATCGAATTCATTAGTCGTTGCGTTGTTTATTTCACACTACAATCACTTTCAAAAGGTAATTCTTTGTAAACCTTCTTTCTCACAGTGACCACCTGTTCGGATGGCGGTTTCGGCCTACTGTGTCTTTCAATGAACATTTTTGGGTAACAATCTGATTGTAGTACAGACGTTATCAACTCTAATTCCTCTACAAGACTGTCCTGTGTATAGATCCGTCTTGCGCGTGTGAATAGTGTATTCACTATTGCGCGCTTTTGATGGACCGGCGTGAAATTACTAAGGTTTAGGCATTGATCGGACCATGTGAATTTCCTGTAGACCATCTTCCCGTTGACTTATGAATATGTCTAAAAACGGCAAACAATTTTAGTTCTCAAATTCACACATTATCTTCAGGTTGGGATGACCACTTAAGCGCCGCACTAGATTACCTACTGCCTGTTTGGAACGATTGGATACTACTGACGTAGCATTTGTAGTATGACAGACTCGTTATGTCTGCGGCTAATTCTTGTGTCAATCATTAACATGAAAAAGTCTGCTAAGATGAACCCTAGTGGACCTTCCATGGTTACTCCATCTATCTGGCGGTCACACCGACCAAGAAGATGGAAGCTGACGTGTTCAGTGCATAATAATAATGTTTCCCTCAGAATATCACTGGGCAAAGGAAATGTGGCTCGTTTCAACGAGCTAACATTCGTGAACAGTGACTGAACATCTAGGGAACACATCAACTCATTAGCACGGTTGATGTTGTCCAAGTCACTCATCAATTCAAAAGAATCCTTAACGGAATATGCCTGAAACTCTTGTTTTAATGGAGTTGAGATAGTGACTAGCCAGCGTGCCAGTTTAGGATATGGAAAATTTATCATCGCCAGGATAAACCTAAGAGACATTTCAGATTTATGTCTTGGGGAGCCCATAGAGTTGGGGTGTCGATGACCCACATGGTTTAAAGGATTTGTACGTAATGTCATCGTTTATGTTTAGTTGTAAGAGTAATTGAAGATGTCGTCCTATGTGACCTTCGATTTCAGTGACCTTGTCCAGTGCGTCTATTTGCTGAAACTTCGTTCGGTCTTCTACTATTGAGGGCATCTTATGCACATAGGCGTCTCTGTCTAAAATGCCTACTCCAGAGCCCTTATTTGGTTTAAGTATTACTACATTTTTTGATTTGAGTTTTCTTAGTGACTGTAGTTGTTGTTTTTTGATAGCACACCGGCCGTTGATCGGAATAATGATTAACCCATTAGCTATATCAGTGAGTTTGATTTCAAGCCAACCTAGGTTGTCAGCGGTAGTTGGCTGAAGATCTGATACTTGATCAGTTAGACTCTCAAACTGGGCTTCAATATAAATACGATTAGGCCTATGTGGTGGTATTTTATAATCCAGACCCAAAGCTAAGGCTTCTAAATTCAAAGAATTCAACCGCACTGAAAAACAGTTTAATACATACTTACGCTGATCCAGTGGAAGTGGTTCTTCGGCAAGCTTCTCACGTGACTTCTGCAGATAGCTGATGTAAGTCCACTTCGAACGATCGTCTTACAGAATTGTGTGAACAATATACGACCACATAATGGCAAGTTTTTTACGATGGAAAAAAGATGGCAACGTGTTTGACGTAATTCCATTAGTCGCGTTTGTGTAGTTTCGATGTGTGCAGTCGTAATATGCCTGAGGTTATGGTTCGTCACTTTCAATTTATTCCTTCTCAATTGATGAGGAAATCGACCGTCGTGTGTGCATCCACTGAGAAACGATGACTTGACTAGTTCACGAGCAACCTTGCATCTCAAGCTGTTCTCACGGCGCAACGACTTGCAAGTTTCAACGGGAATCTATCGCTTTAAAAACTTAAATCAGTTCGTTCCCTTCAGAAGCTTGAACAAAACCGCTAGAACATGAAAACGGACATTAATAAACACAACCAGTGACCACATTTTAGCCTAAACGGTCAATTGGTTTAGAGGAAATCGATAAGCACACTTTGGAGGTATACAATTGTGTCCAACTGAAAACAAAAAGGCAGTTGATGTTGTTTACTGCTTGTGCGTCCACCTGGGCATCTTGACAGAGGACACTACTCAGGATAAAGGCTTCGTCACAGTGAGCTAGTTGGGTTGTCAACGGAAGCCCGGTTCAGTATCATCGGTGTAATTCTGAAGCAGAGATGGCAACATATCTGTCAGAACGATGCCGAGATTAGCACCATATGTTCTTATAAACCATGCCTTGGTCCCGGTGATTTTATTACCCCATGGATATGCACACGGAAGAAGGACTCACTGTTGTGACCGCAAAAGGCGCCTGGTCTGCAAAGTTTCTCATTACACGAACTCCCGTACAGGTTATGTTAAAACATGGGACCACGAACATGTGCACATTTGCACGGCTGATGTCATGGTTGGCGGCATCCGAAACAGATTAGCCTGTCACAGTGACCGAAGCCAAGGGACACGTGCGCTTCGAACCATCACCCCAAGTGGCTTGCGCTGCACCACTTGCGGTTTCACTCACACACCACGTATCTGGTGTAAACCCGGAGGAATGAGACCAGTAGGTGTGCGAGTGAGGCCTTTGTGTCCAGCCGGCCAATGTTGTTTAGCCAATTGAATGGCTAGCACGAAAAGGAAACCCTTATCTCTCGGAAAATAAACAGTGAGAGCGACTGCAATGACAAAATCTATACTAGGAAGAAAGATGTGTGAAATGTAATATAAGAAGCATTTTAGTATACGAGTGCATGCTAGTGCATTCCGGAGAGGATAAAATTGAAAAACAAAACTCAAAGGTGAACTACGAAAAGATCAGACAGAGGATTCATCATTCAGTACACCAACAAAGCTCAAGAAAAGAGTAGGTAGAAGATCACAGACACCCCAGTATCTGAAAAGGGGAGCGGATTAGTTGCCAAACGATCATGGTCTCGGTCGTTGCAATCATTATCAAAAATAGAATGGATATGCTGATATGACCTAAATTAGCCTAACGTACTCGTTGTCTGTTCGCCGACGGTACACAATGAGTACGTTGGTGACCAACTAATCCCAAACGGCCAGCGCATTCGCGGCCGCACACATCGCAACGCCATATAGTCATGTCACCACGACCTATGGCACCGATGGTTTCTCTGCGTACCGCGCGCTTTCGTTCTCGGCCGCGCAATAACTGCTCGTTGAACTCGCGGACGCCCGTCCGAATCGTATTCCTCCAAGCAGTCCGGTTCAACGCTAAGTCTTCCCAACATCTAAAATCAATTTTACAACGTGAAAGACTTACCTGCACAGCATCCTGGTATCTCAGCTTCTGACCACCAGGATTTCGCTTACCTGATCTCAGTTGTCCATAGAGCTGTTGCTTCAGGATACGGTCATCGTCCATCCGACGGACGTGACCCAGCCAACGAAGCTGATTCAACATCAGCAAGGCTTCCTTCCCGTTCATGTCCGCTTGCCGCAGTACCTCAGTGTTCGGAATAATGTCCGACCACCGAATACCCAAGATACGTCTTAGACGTTGCAAATGAAAGTGGCTCAGATAGCGCACGTTCCGCTGATACAACGTCCACGTTTCACTGCCGTACAGCAGTATAGACAGCACCATTGAGCGGTAGACGAAGAGCTTAGTGCTCGGCTTCAGGCTGTGTTTCTTCCACACACATCTTTCAAGATGTATGGAAGCAGTACTGGCCTTTTCCACACGAGCTGTCAACTCGCGGTCCACGGACAGATCGATGGACAAATTGCTACTCAAGTGGCAGACGTCTGTGCAGCTGCTGACAACATCTGCATCAGCACGGATTTGGGATGAAGGTGTACAGACAGCGCCTCCGCCCGGAGAAAACTGAAAGAAAGAAAATATCTTACCTGTGTTGATATCCAGTCCAAACTTGGATGCCGCGGTCGCGAAAGCCGTGGCCAATCGCTGCAGTTTGTCCTCGCTATGTGCAAACAGCGCGCTGTCATCTGCGAACAGAAGAAGCGCATCATTGAGGTGTGTAACCTGGTTGTGTGCTGAAACGTCTGATATTCAGTAGGCGCCCATCCGTCCGGTACTGTACCTCAACACCGTCCTCCCCAGATTCCTAAAAAGCAACTGTTAGCATGGCAGTCAAATATAAGCTAAATAGGGATTTGGCCAGGACACAACCTTGCCTCACGCCAGTGTCAATGTCAAAATTGTCAGAGGTAGATCCACACGATTGCACCTCTGCCCTCATGCCCAAATGCAAAAATCTAATCAAATTGACGAACTTACCTGGACATCCAAACTTACCAAGCACCGTCCACAGCGCCTCGCGGCTCACGGAATCGAACGCCTTGGTGAGGTCTACGAAGGGGGCATACAGGGACTGGTCCCGTTCCCAGAACTTCTCCTGAAGCTGTCGAGCAGCAAACACCAGGTCGATCGTACTCCGACTCGCCCGGAATCCGCATTGCTCATCAGGAACATTGGCCTCTAAGACATCCAAATTCAGCCGGTTCAGAAGGATTCTGGCAAGCACCTTGCCTGCGCAGCTCAGCATACTGATGCCCCGATAGCTGTCGGGGCATTGTTTGTTACCTTTACCTTTAAATAAAGGTACTATCACAGCATCCTTGAAAACCTGTGGCATCTCCTCGTGCTCCCAGATGGAGTGAACCAGCTGGAGCAGTGCACGTTCCACCGCCGGTCCGCCATTCTTCAGGATTTCGCTTGGCAATCCATCTTCACCTGCAGCCTTACCGTTGCGAAGTTGACCAATCGCTCTCTGCAATTCTAATAAATCAGAAGCGAGATCAAGTGAAGGCTTGATGGCCTGTTGCGGCAGGCTATTCACGGTCACCCAATCATTGATAGCAGGACGATTTAGTAGGCTACCAAAGTGTTTGCGCCAGACTTTCATGATGTCCTCTGGCTGGGTGCACGAACAGCCGGTGTCCACGTCTACCAGCGCTTTAATATACTGGATAGATGGGCCGAATATCGCTTTGAGCGAATCGTAGAACTCCTTATGCTGCCGACGATCTGCGAAGCCCTGCATCTGCTCACCCTGCTTCCCCCACCAGTTGTCATTGATTCCGCGAACACGCTCGACCAGTTGACGGCGGATACTTCGGAACGTCGTCTTCTTCGCATTATTGCCCGGGTCCACTGTGGAGGCAGAAAACGCGGTATTCTTCTCTCGTACCAGTTCGGTGATAACCGCATTGTTGTCGTGGAACCAGTCCAGACGTTTCTGGCGTTTGACATCAATCGTCTCGGTGACTGCCATCGTGATCCGTTCTTTGATGAACTGCCACATACCATCAGGGGTAGTGGATACGGGAGCGCCGTGCAGACGGGTGTCAACTGCACATTGAAAAGAAGACTTTGTCTCGCAGTTATCCAGTCGTTTGGTATCCAACTTCTGCCGTTGTCCGGAAGATCTGCAATAGACAGACTTGCGTACATGGATAAATAATTTAGTCCTAACCAGTCTATGATCTGTGTTACATTCAGCGCCGCGCATCACTCGCGTGACACGCACTTCACGAATGTCGCGCTGTCGCACAATCACGTAGTCAAACAAGTGAAGATGGCCTCTTCGTGGATGGGTCCACGTCGTGATATCGCTCGCATCCAGCTAGAATCGGGTGTTCGTGATAGCCAGCTCGTGAGTAGCACACAAGCGGCGCAGACGATCACCGTTCTCGTTCACTGAACCAATGCCATATGGTCCGAGGACTCCCGGCCAAGCTACCGAGTCGCGCCAGACTCGGCCGTTCACGTCACCCAGAATAAACAGTCGATCAGTCACCGGCACCGACCGGATTGTGGTGGACAGTTGATCATAGAACTGATCTTTTGTATCATCAGTGTGACACATAGTTGGACCATAAACACTAACAAACGTAGCACACATACCTCGACCGAGTCGCAGGCACATAGATAGCATTTGAAGGCTGATGCCGTGCGGTTCGCCTATCATCAAAGCGTTGATGCGATCAGCGACTGCAAAACAGACACCATGCTCCCGAGCACCGTCTATCGGGTAACCTATCCAGTAGAAGGTGTACCCAGCACCTGCTTCCCGTAACTTACCTTGGTCAGCAAGCCTTGTCTCGCTCAAGGCTGCTACGTCGATTCCATAGCGACGCAGTTCCATCGCGAGCAGTGCAGTACGCCGTTCTGGCCGTCTTTTGGAACTGCATTTATCCAGCAGCGCGCGAACATTCCATGCCCCAACACAGAGCGTCTTGCATCCCCGGGCCTGTTTCAGGTTGCTCTTCGGGTTACTGAAACTTCAGTCAGTATTATCTGCTCGGAGATTAATACCGCGGGGACAGTATGAGGG
>JTDE01002329.1:56922-74090 GCA_014338405.1 Paragonimus skrjabini miyazakii | reverse complement strand
AGAGCTACGTCTACATTCAAACATACAACATCAAGGCACACACACAGCAGCATCAACCATCCAGAACAGGCTCGACAGTCACAACCAAAGACATTCGGTACATTCACAAAGAGATAATACTGCACAGCCAAACCAACCACACATACTGCACAGACAAACCAATCATGCATACAGGGAATCAGACCAGGGAGAAAATAATAACAAACTCAACCGAAACACAACGCACTGACACCATACACAACGAACACCTCGCAACGGACGCATCTGCTTTTTGTCTGGCTGCTCCCCTTTGGCCAATCTGACATGGTTGAACCTGTAACGACCGAGGTCGCAGTCAGCACAGCCCTCCGGATCAAAACAGCTCACAAGCCTGACCACCACGCCGAGGTAGCAGAAACGGTCAGGACGGCTGATGTGCATACACACACACACACACTGGGTAGCAGCACGTTGTCATTCGCCCTAGTAGCACTATTCCGATAGTCTCTTCTGATCCGTCGTCTTCCCGGCGTTGAGGCTTGCCCTTTAGTTCCTGAATGCCGCTTGTGAGTGGTATACTACTCACAACACTAACTGCTAGGTGATGCTATTCACTTGCCGTAAGCATTCCTATGGAAAGCGTACGTCAGTTGGTCCCACCTTCTGCGACATGAAAAATACCCACTAACAAGACTGAGCTTAGCTAACGTCTGAAGCATTATTAGTCACGTGGGCCAGATGTTAAACAAACGAGTGTGTATACCAGTCGAACATAAGTGTTGTTGGATCAGCTAATGAAGACAGTGGCAAACTGTGCAGAGCAAATCGAAAGTAATCTGCATTTCTGGAAACAGTCTAGGCTGAAAATCTAACGTGGACACACTTTCGTACGTTCCAAGTAAGCACGATCGCCACATGAGTTCTGGTAGATTCAAATAACGCTCGCCCATACCATGGGCGATTATTCGAACGTTTAATCGCTGTCTTCACTACTTATAACGCTATCCTTGCATAAAGACTCACGCATCTCAATTATTTGTGCCCATTATGCTTGCACAAATCAACGTAACTGTCACACCAAAACGGACACAAACAACTTAAAACAGGTCGATCAACCAGTTGTGGTATAAGCTAAAGTGACAGTCGATACCACTTGAAATCCGGGCCATCGCATGGGCTGATGTAATATCACGGGGCCAGACCTTTCCAAAAAAACGGGCGATTTTTAAAAAGCAGTGTATGTTTCGGATTAAGATTTTGTCAAAAACACGATTCTTCTTACTGGCTGCACACACCAAGGACCTAGATCCGAATCTAGTCAGCATGCATCAGCACTCATGGGCTTGCGGTTAGAGGTTTCCCTCACTTAAACCGAATTATAACCCAGGTTGACTAGCCCATTCTGTCCACCCAGTTTTTCCACAGAACACCAATACGTAACGCTTCTGAGGAAGGAAGGTAGTACGTAGAGAATGGGCTATATGTTAGATGGCCCCTAGCGGCGGATACTGTATCAGACAAGTTAAAGCTAGATAGTACGTTTCATTCGAACTTAAAACGAGAAGGACTTCTGAAAATATAACGCCAGTTTTTGCCGTGGAAAGAGTTGTGCTCATTAACTGAAGTTGTCCTCTCCGCAGTTTCACTACAAAATGATTTCACAGGAATGTAAAAAAAATCATTGGAATGCCCGTGATTTTTTCTGTCGGAGTGGGTTACACGCGTACCCGAAACATTGTTGTCTCCGTTCAGGAATGCATAACAAACAATTGTTCGGTAGGCAGAACACTATTTTATTTCATTTTATTCAAAATAGTTAAATATTCATCACAGCACACTGTTGAATGGGTCTCAGTTAGTGCGACATCAGGGTTGAAATCGTAGTAACAGCGGATAGCGATGCTAGGAAGCATGCGTGACTACTTGAACTGGTGGAGAAAAATGCGTGATACAGAAAACGCTTGCTTTCAGCTTGTACTGATCAGACGAATACATTGCACATGAATTACACTACAGTTGCTAGTGGTTGTTGCACTCTGCCTGTGTGCATTGACGGAGTATCCACTCGTTCACAGTGAACAAGCAGTTTGTTTTTGCTATTCATGACCCAGTGACTAGTCCCTAGACGTCTTCTGTTGAATAGTGGCTATTCGCACAATAATCATATATCATCGGACAGTGTACATGATCTTCATGAGTTCATCGGACGCGACACAATTGGCGCGCACTATGCACACACCGAATGTAGAGAGTCGAGAGCTGTGCATTTTTCAGGCCTGGTCTGCATCGTCCGACTACCTACCCATGTCCATCGAGTTTGTCAAAAAGTGTGTGCGGTTTGGTGTAACTGCGGCATGTTTGCCACTTTCTGGGAAGTTAATCGTGTAATACTGCTTTCCACTGCATTGATAATTACTTGCCATGCTTTCAGCCGTACACAAGACCAATCGATGGGAAACATCAGGCGAGTTTCAGTGATGTCTGTCAGCCTCTGCAGGAACATTTTTGAGGCGAATCTATGAAAATGACAAGCTTCTATCTCATCTACCCCTCAAAAACGTAGAAATATCTCCCGTTTAATAACACCGAGACCATTCAGTGGATTTTCACCAGCCTCGGTCAGCTGCTTTTGCCCCCTGCGCCTGTGAAAGTCGCAAGAAAGCGTAACCTCAATACTTTCTCGGGAAACTCCATATAACCGTTTAAAGATCTATTTGGTCGAAAAAAGCTGTTTTTTGTTAATGATATTTATTCAAGAACCTCAAGTTACCAGTCTGGTCGTGCAAACCTAGACTAGTAGGACTAATTTATTAGATGGAAAATTGGACATAGAAACAAGATATGTGAAGTGAACATTTATCCAAGCTAAGTGTCTAAATTACGTTTGGTATTCAAACAGTGTAAACAAGTCTGAGATAGCTCGCGTGCTATGAACTGCTAGCTCAAATGACAGCATACAGGCATGTCTTCAAGAAGGTGGGAAGACACCAATTAGACCTTCGACTTCGTGAACGACCGAGGATCGCCTCTCAAAGCTGGTGTCAAATGATAACAATTCCTGTATTTGAGAAAGGAATTAGAGGAGCGAGGGAAAATCACGAGGGAAGTCATGAACCCGGTCATCAGTAGGACTCGAGTGTCTATTGTACGCTATAAGTTTCTAAAACCCGAAAATAAACAGGCGTTTTCGTTCATAACAGCGATCTATAGACCAAATATATATTTTTCGCCGTATTCTGCAGTAGCATCAAACATCTGGCCGGTCGATAATAACATTTACAGTTAGTGGATGAAGCGTTGGCAGTTTGAAATGCTTCGTGGTGCTCACCTTCAAACCAACACTCAACAAATGGCTTCATCGTTGTTCGGACTCATCGCGTACAGAGTCTGAACGGGGGATCGAAACGGTCATCCTTCGGATTAAGAGGTGAAGCTCATTATCCACCCGGCCGCCGGTTCCATGAGTGTGATATTCATCCTTAAATTGACATTCAAGACGAGTTCTTAGAGGTTTGCTAAAACTGTGAACACGACTCACATTTATCCGTATCGTTTGCATTTTGATAGTCCGTTCGCGTGACACACTTCGGAAGAAAGCATTGAAATCGACTTTTGCTTTTAGTAGGGCTCATTAAAAGTGTATATCCTCGCCCGGACCACAATTTGTACCTCGACCATTCTGACCATGAGGTGGACGTGGTAACCACCACCCCGTTAAATTCACAATAGACGTAACCCAACAACCGGAAAAACGCTTAGGCACGATCTCGTGTGGACAGTGTTCGGCTTGCCTGATTACTCCGATAGAAAACTGAACGAGTTAAAACATTGCCAGTATCCATGTCAGTGTTTTATTCAGTTTGGACGTCGTCGAAATCATGGTATTCGTCATGGATTTAACGTGTTCTTTGAAGAATATGCGTACGTTTGGATCTAATCAAGTTTAAAACACTGAATTCCTTTGATCCAGTTCACTAATGACGATAGAAGACATACGTCGCGAGATGTTAACATTCCGTTTACTCTCTTCAATCACGAACATAAAACCTTAGAATATGTAAGACATGCGGATAGTAACAACAATAGAAACAATGAACGATTGGGTTTACACGACAAAAGGACTGTTATCAGTTCCAGGGCATACAAACTGCGTGAGTCGGTAGTTTATGCGCATACAGGACGGCGAGTGTTGATTAACATTGCCTCGGAGAAGGCAAGCAACTTCGGATTCCGATTAAGCAATAGTACTCTAAACGAGGGCCAACAACGCGATCTCTTAGTATGATGTATTTTGCAATGAATAAGGTCGAGTATCGACTCAGTCGCTTTGTTGCCATTACTTGTTGCGTCATGGCGCGTATCAACCACAAATGTTCCATTACATGAAACAGTTGATTATTTATGTAACTTCATTCTGGTTCGTATTTCTTTATCCATTCCTGTCGAATACCTCAAGGAACTCATTCTTATGTGTACAGAAAACATTCGATTTGAGTTCGATGGATGTGCTTATAAGCAAATTGATGGTGTAGCAATGGGTAGCCCGTTAGGCCTAACATTGGCTGATATTTTTCTTGGAATGGTCGAAGATGGACTATCAGATTAGATTGACCATTCTTTGCTTTATAAGCGGTATGTCGATGGCATTCTAATATTCACCGATTTTGGTCATTTTGTCACTCTTTCTCATCAATTTAATTCCACTCATCGAAATCTCCATGTCACCCGTGAACAAGAGCTAGATAACTCACTGCCATTCTTAGACGTCCTTATTTCTAGGAGTTTAGACGGCACACTTAGTATGTCTATTTATCGGAATGCCACATGGAGTGAGCAGTACCTACAATTCTCTTCATTTGCGCCCGTGGCTTACAAACGTAGTTTAGTACGAACATCGAGCAAGGAAATTATGTACAGCCGAACACCTAAGTTCTGAGGAGGAGCTCTTGAAGAGCGTTCTGCTTGCGAATGGATATCTGGCGAACTTTATCAAAATTCATTGCAAAGAACGAGTGGCCACCCCCCAACCACAACCACTGCCGAAGAAGCAGGTTTTCATCACCCTTCCTTACACAGGTGACCACAATATTACCGATGTAAGTCGAAAGTTGAAATCAGCCATTGATCGTACATATCCCGCAGCGGAATTGCGCTTGTTGCTTTCCATCCGCAGGATGAGTCTCCACTGCCCCGATCGTTCTTTCTCAGAAAACTGCCCCTCATGTTATCTACCCGTTCACTTGCAGTTGCGGTGACTCATACATTGGCAGAACGGACCGAAACTTACGACAAAGGAAGGCGGAGCACATCCCCTAGTGGCTAGTGCAAACAATGACTCAATGTGAGTCAGTATGCCAACACTCGAACAGAAACCCGGCCTCTTCAATCGCGAAATACCTAATCGCAACAGGTCATGTGGTTGATCACGTCACTTCGTTCATGGTCCTATTGCGCAACCGCAACGCTAGGCTGTTGGTGTTCTCCACTTAGGCATATGTTTAGCCATTCTTTGTCGTAGGCACTGACCTGTTCTGCCGATAGAGACGTCATTGCACCTACAAGTGAACTGATAGGTTACACGTGAAAGAAAACACTTCGGTAGGTCATGATTACGAACAAGCTGAGTGACACTCCTAGTTGTGAGTAGCACTCGCAATTCAGCCGCAGGATATGTGCGAGTTAGAGCAGACTGTGATTTTCGATTTACGTCAGTTGTGATATGGCCGCCTTCGAGAGGTAGGTTCAGAAAGACCTACTTCTCAGGACCCGTCTTTTCTGGCTCTGAATATCAATCAACTTCTCGGAATATCCATTTGTGAGCAGCACCTCGTTCACTTCTTGTAAGCAGTGACCGGTGCAAATCCGTTGGACTCTATGGAACAGGGTCTGCACAAGAACTCAGTTGTAAATTATTGGCGCAAAAGAAAAAAACTGCGAATACGAAATGTTAACATCTCGTGATATGTCTTTTAATCGAGTTTGTTAATTTATTCGATAAGCCTGCCACAACAGCAGATTATGACCTAAGGTTGTTAGGATCTAAGTTTTTAATCGGTTTTCTTTTGTAAAAATTACTTTTTCGGTTGTTTAAAATTAATTTTCGATGTGCAAAATGGCTTTGGAACGATTGCGTAGCAGGTGGCGCATTAAATCGTCAACTAATTCAGAAATAAACAAATTTTGATCCAAAATCCAAAGTAAGTTTAGTCGTGTGTACGGATTTTTGGTGAACCTGACAGTTAGATTGTGAACGTTTTTTCACCAACCCCGATGACATCATCAGTGCGTAAGAATGTGAACGTGTAGGCTTCAGTGCTGTGGTTTGTTAGTTGATCGACTGAAACCAGTTACGCACTGACAATGTCACCTAGTTTGATGAGGAACGTTTACAATCTAAATGTCAAGTTCGACGAACAACCGAACATTCCAGTCAATAATCCGAGCGACTAATCCTTCCGTTAGGCTTAAATCAATAAAACCATGGGGATAATCTTTTTTAAGCGAAAAAATTAGGCTTATGACAACCCGAATATGACCTAGGATCCTGCAGTACAAAACATGGAATTCCGTTTTCTGAATATGAATAATAGACAAATTAATATACTGAAAGTTTTTATGTTCAACCAAGAATTAGAACAAACGAATGTAGTATCTGGGTTCCCACAAAGGTCAAAATAGTTTAACATTTACAGAAACTGTATGGAAAACACTTTGCTGCTCGGGTGAGACGTGGTTGATAAGATGGCCAGGGATTATGGATGCTAAAATATTGCCTGCTCATCATCCGATCGATAAGCCTGTCTGTGAACCACCTGGTTTTGCACGAAGAGTTACTCATCCAAAGCTGTCGCGTTTCACTGAAAAGCAGACACACCCTAAGATTTTTTTTGTATTTCTCAAATTAATGTAATCTTACGTAAACTGAATATTACTCAAAATTGGTCGTAGCTGTCGGATTCTTACAGACTTTTTAGCCGACCCCTTTCGAAACTTATTTGCATATGTTATTACAGTAATATAGAAGAAGAACATCAGCAACAACTTCTACTGTAAGGACAACAGAAATGATAGGGAAATTGAACCCACCGATTCCTATACGGAGGTTGCGTTGAATGTGTGCAACGCAAGTCATAGACAAGATGGTACAATGGTCGACTTGGTTCACATGGTTTGCAAATTGCTGTGCGGCTGGGACTTGATTCTTCTAGTTATTCGTGACGTACCATTGTCATAACAAAGTATGACCTAACACAGTAAAACATGGCATAGTATTGTATGATGTTAGAAATACGACCCGTAGTGTATTTTCAATGCAGTACTTGCTACTTTTTGCCGTTGATATACATTCATTACAAATTCCAGAAGTGACCGCTTTGCGTACAAAGGTCGCTGAATTGGAGGAGATTAACGCAAAAACTGAAGCAAAGATACGCACTCGTATACGTCGCGAATTTAGCGTTGCCATGCGCAAATTGTTCGGACTGAGTTTCGAACAAAAATCTCGCATAGATCAATACCGTGATCATTTGCATGCAATCACATTACAGAGGATTGCCGAGGTGCGCGAGGAGGCTTCAGCCGAGATGGCCCGTATCAAAGAACGCAGTGGTGCTCGAACATCGGCAGGTAAATAGCAATTATAATTTTGTCGAACATTTGGCCAGATCATTCTGAAACTTGTCTGATGACTAATTGTTAGATTTCAGTCAGAGCCCCGGTAACACTAACTGCTGCCGTCTAGGTTCTAGTAACCTGGTAACATCCAACCCACGTACGACCCAGCACGTCGTAGCGTGACTGGCGTCTTGTGTTATGCAAAGTCTCAACACTCAAAGTTGAATTTATTTAGGTGTGTAAAACTCTGCGGATCGACGGTAATGTCCAACAGAAGGTAGTTCACCACATCCACAAGGAATGATAAATACCATTTTCTATGAGATATTCACAGAATTAACTGATGTGTAAGTCAAAGTAACACTTCGAATTAGGACTCTAGAAATCTTCAGTATAATATTTCAAAAACGAAAGACTCAAGTGGATCAACTTAAAGTCACGGAAAAATGTGATTTCAGAAATCATGACATTTTTGTACTATCATGTGACAACATGTTTGTGTGTGAATTGTATCAAAAATATATTACGTCTAGTTCCAAGAAGATCAAATTACTTCAGGTATGATGTTAATCTGGTAGAGCACTCCTCTAACGAAATATAAAGCGAGGCAACCACACGAACATAACGAACGTGAATCGCTTGCAAATTGCCGATACAATATATCCCAATATTCTTTCCGTTCGACAAATTAATGGGTTGCTGTAACTAATAAGGAACCCGTCCCCGAACCTGGCTTAGTCACATTTGGCTGACGCTGAAATCGAAAGACACAGCCAAGTGTTCTAAGAGTGCTAGATTTCCTCAAAAATCGCCTAACACTTCCAAACCGTAAACATAACAGATGTGAGGACATATTGCACGTCGTGCTAATGAACGTTATTCAGTAAGACTTTGGTTGGGCCATAACGAATTGAAATCAAAAGTGGTAACTTGAATAGCAATGAAGGAGTTACATTTAGAACATTGCAGTCTGACCAATCAATTGCTGCCGTGAAGGAAGACAGAAGAAGTGAGACGGTCACGTTAAATACAGTGGAGTGCAATCGTAAGGCGAAGTGAAACATTTCAGACAATCTGTGCATCACGATCCTTTTGGATAAGCAGCGATCAGAAGTTGCGACTGCAAATTTTCTCCGAAGGTGGATAGTGACTATGGGTAACTCACTAGCCTCAAGGTTGTGGGGCCTACCTAAAATAGACAGACGCAGGATACCACTACGGTCAACCACTGACCATTCAGGAAATCCCAACCTATGCTCTAACCAGTGCCTAGTCTCGCATTCTTAGGCCTCTTGCTAGTACACAGATTATTCTGTCCGGATTTCTACTCAACTGGTTACGAAGGTGAAGGGAATTGGCATAAGCTCTGACGAAAGTTCGGTTGTTCAGTTTTTCGTCAAGATTTCTGCGACAGAATGTTTGAATGCTCTTCGTCAACCTCTTCCAGCAGATGCCAGTTAAGCTGAAAGGACTGCCTTATCAGTTGTTGAGAGTGAAGAAGCTACGTGACATTGATTACTGTACCCTTTCCTTACATTCAAATAAATGCTCCACCAGCGAACATGCAGAGTCGCAAGCTCGCCAATTTCCCCTACTATCTCAAACTTGTTCGTGCAAAACATGTCTAGTTTTAGTGATCCACCGTGAATTTGGTGGAGGTTTGTCTATGATACGTTAGTGGTGATACACACGGAACCCATGGGTGAATTTATAGAGGACATTCTCTTCACCACCACATAAAACATACTGGTGAACGTGGGTCGGTGGACCAGAAACTGAATTTTATACGTTATAGAATGGGCAGAAGGAGCTGATGGTAAACTAAACACGGGAGTGTATATAGGGGATACTCACTCCAATAAAATATCCTTCCTTCAGTTCAGAACATCCCTAATGCAACAATGAAGCGGTCACATCATATCTGTTGCACACGACGTTGTTAGTAACTATGGAAAACGTATAAAGTTGTCAGGCCAACACTGAATGCTAACAGTCACTGCGACAAGATGTTGCATCCAACTGAAGAGAAAGCCCGTATCAAGATCAATGGGCCCCGGGAATTGGCTATCGGGTAACGTTATTCCGTACAAAGTGAATACATCAGAGGAGTTTGGACGGATACTTGACCGGTATAAAAGAAACTAACCCGAATGAAGGATAAACGATCTGTTCTGGCGTGATCAGACTGTGCGTATCGAAGTAAGTGCACAGATTGTCAGGTTTCTAACATTAGGCAGATCGTTTATCAGCTAGAAGTACGCACCAAAGAACACGTAACGGTCGGTAAGATGTCACCCAACGATATGCAGTGATTCCGGAAGTTAGGACACTACTCAAACATTGTTGCACACATCATCCTCAACCGACACCGTGCTGACTTTAAGGGTCCGATTATAGTAAAGTGTGGTTTCCGCAACCGTAAAGGACGCCTACTGATGGAAGGTCTGTTTGTCGTAGATTCACCATAGGCAGTGAATTGACCAGATGGTTCGGAATTGTCAGTAACCTGGAGTTGCCTACTGGGTAGACCACAATGATGCCATGCGAGAAGGGCTCACTGTATTCCTGTCATTTATCCCAAGCACTATCCACACACACAGAGGCACATTTACACGCACAATAATGTGTCAAACCTTAGTTAGAGCTGGAATTCATGGTGTGACCACTGCTAACCCACAACCACATGCCTCCCATTGATAGCCGTTCTATATACCGTATGTCAAACACACAGCACGTGCCAATTGATGTCCGCTTCTTACGAAACTTGCGTACTGCAATTTTTATGATTCAAATCGCCGACAGGGTCGAAATGAATAACTATTTCGACTTCAACTCACGATGGCATGGCCGAGAACCTACCGAAATATTTACTTACTACCCCTGTAGACCTTAGTCAAGGGTAGAAATATGTGTTGAGAGGAGTCAAACAGGATGGCACTCGTAGATACAACGCAGACGGATGCGCGTATGACCGCTATTTTAGGGTGCTTGCGTTGGCCATCGAAATGACATGCCTCACTTTCGACGCAGTTAGTTTGGTCATCACCAATTCACATTCTATTTGGTAAGTGTGGCATTTATGTTTCACATATTCGATTAAATTGGAATATGGAGTTTCAAGAATCTCAATCAGGAGCTATCAGTAACGAATGAAAACCTGCCGTTCCACGATTACTCTGAAAGTGCGGATATCAAAATGGAGTCATAATTCAAACTGAGAACTGATTTCCATTAATATGACAATTTTGTCCAGTTCGAAATAAGAAATCAGTTAGCTGTAGTAAACAATCCTAAAGAGATTCCCCCGTGAGTGAACAAAATATACATCAAATCAGAACTGTCATAATCACAGATAGCAATAGATCAGTGGTTCACATTGATGCTTGATTGCCACACCACCATGAAGAAGAAAAGCAAAACCTGTGTAAGAAGAAAAGAGGAAAAAAGAGGTGGACGGGAATGAGCCCAACTACTAAAAGAAGTAACAACGTTTATATTCAAACATACATCAAGGTGCCTAAACCCTGCAAAACCCTCCTTCAATGCGAACGTTCAAATTTAGCTAAATGAAAAAACTTATGCGGATTTATTTCAATTACAGAGGACGAGTTGGCTGAACGGAATCTGCGATTGTCTCGCGAAGTAAACACACTCCACCAGCGAAATATTCGGTTGCAGCAAATGATGAGTAGACTTCGGGTGATGGCACATTGGCAACAGACTACACTCAGGTGTGCGTTTGAAAAACAGGTGAGCAACATTTTCATGTTTAATTAGTCTCATACAGAACAGTGGGCGCTTCATGGCAAAATGCTCACCGAGTTATTTCGAATTACACAATTGCCCATAAACAATCTCATCTCTCTCTGTGTGTATGGTCGCTGTTGAGCATTATTAAAATTGCAAAGCCTTTTTCGCAAATCGCTGACTGTGAATTCTAATTTTCCTCAACTTCACTCTACTTTTATGTTTCCAGTAGTATACTTTTATTCCCGAATTTGACTTGACTCCTTTGCTTGCTTTAGCTGTGACTACTCGAAGCCGTTTGATAAGCTAACATTTATTTGGTTTCTATAAACTCCATATCGACCGTCAACAATTGAACTGCATCCGACTTTACCACATAATCCGTTTCCTACCGCAGTGTACTATGCTTGTTTATCTGAACAACGAGGGTGCGTTAACTATCTTACCTCCCGAATTAACTGGACGAGTTATCGCGTGTTTCCGTTGCATTGTTATATCCGTTTGTAAACTTGATCGTAAGGGACTGTACATTTAAATTGTTTATTATTGTAATTCTAGAACCACGCTCCATATCGGTACACAGCTCGGTTGTTTGTTTGCAAGGTGTAGGCGCTTTGATGTTGTATGTTTGAATGTAGTGGTTAGGTCCCCTACCCTTTCCCTTTTTTCTTCACTCTTCCTAAACAGGGTTTGTTTCTTCTTCATGGTTGTGTGGCAGTTAAGCATCAGGGTGAACCACTGATGTACTGCTGTTTATGATGATGATGACACAGATTTGAACATATATGTATATATAATTTATATAAATAACACTTGGCTGGCAGCGACACGTTTGCATAGTTATAATTGTAGTACTGATAAGTAGTTTGACAGATTTAATAATTTGGAAGAGACCCAGTTGTGAAAAATTTGAACTTCAGCTGGATTCGAACCAGCGACAGAAACAACATGCCCAAACGCGGCAAATGTTCTACCAGCTGAGCTACGAAGCCACACCAGAAGCTCAGAAATTTCACATTTGAACCTAGTTGTCCATCCAACCAACTGTATCATATGGAACCCATCAAATGATCCAGCCGATTGACTGCCCAAGCAGGATTCCTTGATCAGTTCACATTGAAATCCACAAATGAGCATTGGAATTGTATTACTGATAAGCAGCTCAGCTGGTAGAGCATTTGCTGCATTTGGGCATGTCGTTTCTGTCGTTGGTTCGAATCGAGCCAAAGTTCATATTTTTCGCAGTTGGGTCTCTTCTAAATATTTATGATTCTTAGATGTCTGATTTTAGTTTGTTCTATCTCAGTATCTTCTCACGCTTGTGCGATTGCTCCGTGACCATCCGACCTAAGAGCAGCAATACCGACGGACGATGGATGGCAACAGACAGGAAAATTTAACCTTCACTTTCTGTATATTGTTTTCAGATCAGTGGGGTGGAGGAGCAGCGTAATCAAAGCAAAAGCCAGGTAACGCGACTTGGTATACTGTCCGAGCAACGAGTACGCATGTTAAACGAAGAAATGTCAAAGTTGCGCGATCACTTATCAAACACAGAGAAACACCTGAATGATATGCGGAAGGCACTCGATAAAGAGGTTCGTTTATTCATACATACATCAGTAACCGACGAAAACGATGATGTCGAAATTACGATTTTGTTTGTCATTTTTCTAATACACAACGATACTTTACACATTAAAGAAACTAATTTAAGATGTGACAAATAGGCCCATATGCTACCCAAACAAATTTAAGTATTGCAAGCAGTGATCACCCGGTAAATGACTAGAATTAATGTACCTATCAACTTCACCACTATTTCCGACAATAATGGGCATTGCTTCTTTTAGAAGTGGCAAGTCGAACTGAATACTATACACGAGTAATTATGACTAAAAAATCATACGTAGTGATCTGATCAAGTCTACAGTGAGGTTGTTGAAACAAACGCAAAATGAGGGTCAGTAATGCTTCTATTCGAAGTGCAACAAGCAGAAAGTTTACCTTGATGCTCGTAGTTTCTAAAACAAAGGTAACCCAAATCTCCCAAAAGAAAACCAGCAACAGACAACTGTTTCAAACAAGATAGTAAACTAACCAATGCAATCCCTAACATTTTTCAATCTCAATTTTAGATGAACGACAAGATTGAAAAGCGCCATGCGGCTGAAAGAAAAGCGGCTACCGACAAGCAGATGGCCATGGTCAAACAAATGCATATCGACCAACTGGTAAGTCTGACATGAGGGACAAACTTCCAAATGGTTTGGTGCAGAGACATTTGAACAGCCTAACAAAGATGAGTTTCGCTTAGTAGCTCAAGACAGTCACATAACGCTTTGTTCACATAAATATGGTTCTGTTCGTCACTTGACGACAGTATCAATCGTATGTGTACGGTTGTTTGATCAATAAGATCGTTCAGTCACCAGCGGTGACGCCATAATATAAGACAGTCACGTCGTAGCGTACGACAGGCTCCTAGCAATAGAGTTAAACGACAGGGCTTAATGAGGTCGAGGGATTGAGAACAGAGATGTGCGCAATGTGCTCTTTGGTTTCCCACCGCAGGTCACATGTGCGCTAAGTGTCAATACTTGATACAACTAATACAAATTAATGTTATCGATGGTTTCGGCCTCTCTTTTAGCTTCGAAGTTGGTGATTTCTTGATACAGTTAACACGATTTCCTTTTTATAGGTGGTGTATTAGTATAAGGATTTCAATGGGTCAATGAGTCTATGTCGGTGGACTGACCATTATAGTAACATGTTGTTCCCTCATTTCGTGACCTCACCGACTGCACACAATACTATGGCGATAGCGTTGATAGTGTCTTCGGCAGCCGGGACCAGGTATAAGAGACAGACTGAAATACGGGTTGTGCGGCAGCATCGCACATTATCCAACTGACCTTCAAACTGGCGTCACAGACTGATAAACGCAGACGTCCTTGTTTCAGAACGAGTGCCTATACAGCTGATATAAACGTTCTTTCTCTATACTCACCGAGCTCTAAATAGGATGTCATTTAAGAGGCGCAGCCGATCACTTATATTTGCTATACAGAAAACTCTAAAATCAGTGTGTCTGAAACATTTCCAGATGACGGAGATTGCTGAGAAGAATGCAACCCTGGAAAAAATGGGTACCCTACTTGATGCTAGCGCGAAGTCGAAAAAGCAGGAAGCCGACAAGTCAGTACGAGAAGTTGACCTGCTACGAAAGCAGTTACGCGAGGAGAGAAAGCTGAAGAAGTCCGCCATTCATAAAGTCGATGATCTTATGTCCCAGGTAAGTCATCAGCTAGTTTTTTGGCATGTGTACACTATTGTAAAAATGCCTAGATGAAGTCATAGTGGGAGGTTGAATGGTCCCGTGAATATTCAGTTCAAATGTAGGCTATGTACATTCTTATTTCACAAGTGTTACTCGGCTTAAAACTCACTGGCATGTAGGAACTGGTATCAGCTGTGGTCTCTACTGTCAAGGCATAGGTGTCATTACACTATTTCAGTCCTCAAACAACGAGGAATATACACAACACTGTTTATTCCCCACCGTATCGGTCGTCTCGCCGTGTAAACCGGGTCGTCCTATCTACCACAACGGTATAGTTATGCGGAAACATGCTACTGACGCCACCCTTCTACTGTTCTATCAAATTAAGCCCTCGGGATCCTCCCGATCCCAATTTCTAGTAAAAATATAGATAACCAGTCACACCGTCCGGTTGAGTCTCACGTCTTACCACCAGGCCTTTCTCGTCCTTTGCCGGGCTTAGAATACGGGCTAATATAAGGGCTTTTAACTTTCGCACGGTCGACAGACCGCTCTCGCACGAACGTTAGATTCTTTGAAAGTCGATGTCTGATGTATTTCATGGACTGGAACCCAGGAGAGTAGTTAACGTGTGGAACTGATGACACACATTCTATCTACCTGACACTGATCATAAACTCCATGTGACTTCATGGTTACCGCTACCGGTCAGGCCGGGGTAGATATAGTCTTCACCAAGACGGTCGTAGCCACAATGGTAGATTGGATTCTCGCTGTCGGTAGACACTGCGTGATCCGCTTGGCAGAGTCTGTTGATACTTGTTCTATATGCCGAATCTTCAAAAATCTTTACATCGTCTGCTAATGCTCCAGCCGACCGCAACGACGTCAGTATCGAAGGCTGCATTGATTCGGATCTGTCCGTCTTCATTCGGCCGACAGAGAGTCCTGATGTAGTCATTCTTGCCAAATATCTAAACACTCGGGGCGACCGTCTTGGTGAGGCCAACTCTTGTTTAGATGGCAGGTTTTGACTGTCGTCACGGAACATTCCTCATGGCAGTTCATACGAGTTTAGGAGAGATATCCGCAAGAAATTCAGGCGTTGCCTGGTCGTGAAGCTAGGCTAACTGAGAAAGGTAAGGAAGTTTAAGTCACTTCTGCTTCACAGAACACCAGCAGACCCTTTAACCTCATCCGTACAGTTGGTCCAGAACAGATTTCTGTCAGTAAAACTGTCAGTACGGTGGACGACATGAAAAAACATGATAGTCAAAGAACATTAGACCACCGAGGGGAACACTTTGAGAACCAACTTAGCTGGTTTCCATTTTCCAATGTTAGCACCAGAAATTTGCAATGTTGTGCTTTATTCAGTAGGTATGAAACGACATGCTAATGCCGAGGTCCGCTGTTGCACTTCGGCTCTCACACGGAACAAGACCTCTAGCCCAGATGATATCGTGCCGGTGATTTTTAAGGAAGATATGAGGGGTTGCTAGCAGAGGCTTAGACTTGCCTGGTTCAGCCAGTATGGAAGATGAAAGTGACTCATTGCTAGTTCTGATGTTTAAAAAAGAAGTTAGGGCTCATTTTCGAGTCATAGGGCAGAGTAATTTGCTTCTAGTTACACGTAGGGTACTGGCATCCACCGATTCGATGCAGCTCACGAGGTGGACATCAAGAGAGAACAGGTAGATTCCCATCCTGGAAGTACTGATCACATTTTCACTCTTCACCAAGTTCTGGAGCAACTTCATATATACATAGTCGATGGGTTTATGCTTTTGGACTCACTCAAACACAAAGGTGTGTCGAACAACCATGCGAACATACTGTGGGTGCTTGATTCCCATACTTCAGCTCAGGTTAGGGTCTACGACAATTTCAGCACTAAGAGTAGCTTACGATAAGGCTGTCTACTACCACCATTTTTACCTAATCTTATTTCAGACGAAATAACAAATTGTTTACAGCACTCACAAAATGAACATATGGACTCTCTACTTGATGAAAGACCATCTGACCTTCATGAGACCGACGACAAGTTGTTGTCATTTGACAATTTGCAAACAGCGTAGACAATGCTAAGCCCTGTTTCACCTACTGCCAATTATTTAGGAATGTCCTTTACAACTCCAAATTGAATGGTGCAACTGTAAAACTGTTGTGACTGCAGAGATTCAATGTTGGCTAATGAAATTAGGGAGGTTGTTGAACGGGTTGTAAACTTAAGTAGGTGGAGCAATGGAAACGATACAGAAGCCTATGTCTCCAACCTGAACACCTCTAACGACAGGAAGACATCTCTTTCAGTCTTGATGGTCACGTATATAAGGCAACCGGGAGGGCGGTGACACTTTAAACCTGCAAAACTTGGCGGCCCAGAATGGAAGTCAAGAACTATTTTAAAGGATTTGAACATCGATGGTTGTGTACGATCGCTCGCATCTGACGACACCAACGCGTAAGCAGGGATGAGGCCAGACAGCGGATATTTGATGGAATTACTAATAAGTAGTGTGGCAGATTTATGAATTTA
>JTDE01002329.1:45383-56692 GCA_014338405.1 Paragonimus skrjabini miyazakii | reverse complement strand
CACAGTTGGGTTTCATCTAAATTTGATGGAATGTCAAGCAGGTTCTTCCATTTAAAACTTACGTGTGCGCAGACTTGAATGGTTAGGCCATACATTACGGGTACCTGCTAGTCTTCCGTCACACCAAGCACTCATTACCGATGCAGCGACCGAGTGGTATGAGGTGCGAAGTGGACATATGATGGCTTAACGTACAGAGATGAAACCTTTCACCAAGAGGCTGGCCACTGAAGGTCGAATTCGTCTCTCAGGCATGAGCTCCCCTGCTTCACATAGTCGGCGATTAGAGGCTTTAAGTGAGATGCACCTGATCAGGCTTGACGGCATGAGTATTGCCGTTGTCATCTGTTACCCAAGTGCAGCTGCTAACGCGGTGCAGTGAGGATTGTAAGACCTGAGTTCGGCTTGTTCTTTGTTAATGATGACATGACAATTAAGCATCGATGTGAGTCGCTGACGTATTGGTGTGTTTGATGGTTATGACGACATACAAAGGAACTCATTACACAAAGGTTTCGTTGTAAGAGACATTATAAGGTTCAACTGAATGATTGTCACCTCTCAAATATACAGTGCACGACGGACTTCTCTTATCGAGTGTAGTCAACGGCTGAATGTAACTGGGTGTACACTTTTAGCGTCAATAGTTTGGAACGACTACTGCTCCATTGATGCACACGGGAAACCTTACATTCTACAATTTAAGTAGTCCATACTTGAACTAGCCGGTTACGAATGAATGTCATTTTGCAAATCGGAGCTTCTATGGACACAGCTTTTAGAACACCACTTGATAGGAGATAAGGGAAGTCCATACATTACGAGTTGGTTGTGTTTATTCTATTGACTGATATCGATAAAATAAGCAATCGATGCGAGCTTACTCCTTTCGTGTATAAGACCAGCTTGATGAAAACGGTCCCGCCTAAGAACCTACGCCTATTAGCAACCCGAAATTCCAAGATCATTTTCACACCTAATTAGATTGAAAAACTTGTAGCCCTCTGTTTACGAATCGTCACTCTAAATCAACAGACATACCAGTTAAGGATACGAATGGAACGCGTTACGTCATTTGTTTAATCTGGTGTGCTATGACACACTCACTCGGTTTCGAGAGGTCCTCCTTAATGGTATCAAAGTCTAATTTTAGTGTCAAACAGTCATTCCAAAGAGAAGAATAAACACACACATCGATGTCTGTGTCCTGTTCTTCTGGTACACAAACAGTTGAAATCAAGAGGCTAGACGCACGGAGTTGCATTATGACAGGCAATTGCTATTGGGACTATAAGGGAGCCGAACTAGCTACCGATCTGTCCCACGGTATTTTGAGATAATCAAAACAGAATTGTGATCATAAACTCATTTGTCCGTTTTCGATCGTTAACTTCCTTTCTTCTTCTTTTTTTTTAGCTGTACGAGTTCGAGACGGCCTACTCTTTCGCACAAGGTAGGTACTTAAACTGAAAAAGACAATCGCTGCGCAAAATGTGGCAGATTATCTTCCCCCGAACCCTTTTTAAAACGAGTCTATCGATGGGTTGCCAGTTCAAAGTAATGAGTTGCCGATAAGCAGTGGGAGATTTTGGTTGTTATAATTCTAGCAGAATTTACTACTGGGTGCAGTTTTTTTAAAAATTACTATAGATTTTTCAGCCAGTTACTAGTGCAAGGCATTATGGATTTGGTTACGATGGCGTTTTTGTAAAGTGGAGACGGGAATCATTTTGATGTAGAACATTACATCATATCCTCAAAAAATGACGCGTTTGCATCACATTTATTGTGCGCGCGATACGTCTTACACAGCTATAGCACAGTCTGATCATAACCTTATCACACAACATCTTGATATCACTTAATGCTGTTCTATGAATACTAACTAACATGAAAAAGGAGCCTATTTTCTTCTATTGTTATCGTGGGCATGCAACTTGGTAGAGTATATGGTAGGTCGGCCGCATGGCTGAGAACACCACTGTGCTGTATACCTATGTCAAAGCGTCCAGTCAAGTGCAAACGACTGTATTCATAAAACTAGTGGAAAATGTCTTGCAATGATGCGTACTCACAATTACTAAAGAAATTTCGAAAAAGTGACATCAGTTCCAAGTTACGAAAAAAGTTCTCAGTTATCATCAAATAAAGTTTGGTGTCCGACAGCAGACGGAAGTGATCGATTGACGAGCGCATGGCTTCCCCCCAGCAACTCATGACTGGAAAAGTTGCAGATAAACTATACAGACCTCTTCACGGGAATGAGTTTATTGTATATTCGAGATATTACGCTTGCGGTCGAGAACGGCTACAATCGGTATTTCATGGTGAGTAGTTGTCCGTATATGGTATGAAATTGAGTAAACGGAAGACAAACTAGTCAATTCAAACAACATCAGTGCTTGAATCATCCCATGCTTCGATATGATTTATGCTGAGCATTGTCCTGTTCAAACCATCCTTCCATCAACGGAACTAAATTTAATTTCACCGAACATTTGCAGTTCAGGCTAAAGTATAACTACCATATACATTCCACCTGTGACAAAATGCATGGATAAAACAGTTCGCCAACCCAATAGCGGTGACTGATATAACAATAATAAACAACGAAGCTAATTCAGTGTACTACCAGAGCCAATGATATCGTCCCCGGGATGGTGATCTAAAAATATAAAAGAGAAATAGTGGAAAAGTGGACGGATAGGGTCGACAAACAGACATTTCAAGTTTTTTTTTAGTACGAGGATCTAGGATTTCTTCCAAATGATTTTCACCATAATGCTGCTAAGCTGATTTGGTTACACTAAGCTCATCTATTATATTGACCCTTGAGCATATATGTGATTTTAGACAGAATCCTATCAATTGTATTCAGTTGTCACTGTTCTGGTTTCAATATTCATTTAATGTTTATCGAGTGATGATGGAATTTGAAAGAGAAGTAAACTGGGAATGTATGATAACCACTGTTCCAATCGTTTGCTATATCATTCAATCCTAAACCCTGTTTAATGTTTACGTGTGTCGAGGATAGGGAGCGCTTTTGTACTTTACTACTGAAACGCATGAGACAGGCACCATACTTGATGGTGAGGCCAAATAACTGTTATTGTTTAAAACAAAAGTATAATTTGAATAAAGCAGACAAAAGATTGACATTACACGATTTATGCTTGAGCAGATTTCGCTGTATCTCTACTCGTATTTACTGCAGACGAGTTAAAATGTAGAAAATTCGAAACGACAAAACAATCACAAAAGGTCAAATTTCAAAACGGGTTCGGTTGCTACCAAGGCAGCATAAAAGTGACAAACAGTTCTTTTCATACGCGTAAAATGGGGTGACGGTGTCTGACTGCAAGAGGATTGACACGAACGCTACTTGATCACGCGAGACTGCCTGTACTGGTGATACCCTGGATAATGAACTCCGTCAAGTAGACTTTATTAGAAAATGGTTATTCGAGAGGATTTACGTGAAACGTCAACACGAACAATGTACCAAATAATCCTCAACCCACTGCCGTTCAAGGGAGACAGTGTGTATCGAATAGTTGAACAATGCTTAAGGTCAGTTGTTGTCCGCACGTTCTTTGCCGCAAAACCATTGATCGTGTACAGAACGGTCTGAGTTCCCACGCCCTCGGTTATTTAGCTGACGCCTCAATTCGCCTTATCGAACGTAATCTATGAGTACACATGTGGATGCGGAGCATCCTACGTTGGCAGAACTGAGCGCCAGCTTGGAACCAGGGGTGTCGAACACTTACCGAAATGAGTTCAACAAACGGTCACACAATCAGCAAATACCTGGAAGGAGCCAGCGTCATCGACTGCTAAGCCTCATTTGATGACGCAACACGTGATTGACTCATCAGTCATTTCGTGTACTGTTCTCGACTCGAAACAAATGTTTGCATTGCAATCAGACACCGTCACCTCATGTTGCGCGTACAAAAAGAACGGTTTGTCACTTCTATGCTGCCGTGGCAGCAACTGAACTGGTTGTAAACTTTGACCTTTTGTGATTGTTATGTAGTTTGGAACTTTGTACATTTTAACTCATCTGCAGTAAACGCCAGTAGAGATGCAGCGAAATCTACTCGAGCATGAATTGGGCAATGTCAGTCTTTTGTCTACTGTGTACACATTTTCAATGGGAAACGATTTTTTCAAAACTACGATTCAGTAAGATCCATATCACACAGTATTTATGTAAAACAATGAAAACCTTTTCAGGATCGCACTTTTAAACGTTGGCCAATCTAATTGCCGTACAAGTGAAACCATTCTCATTTCAATTTGTTTTTCTTTCCATGTTTCCAATCACCGTTCCCGTTCCACTGCCTAATATATGCATCGTCGAAAGCAAACAAAGGGAGTTCGAGTTTGCCATCAGCACATTTGCAAGGGGATGCGGCACACATATCGCCAGGTTCTTCGAGGAAGCCGGTAGCAAGCATGCAACGACCGGTCACCGTAAGTGGTCCGATCGAGTCACGGGTCAATTATAGTGTTTATTTGTGTCGTGTATACTTTGTGCCTAATTTCACAAATAGCAACAACCCCACTGCACACCTGTAAAAGATAGTGGATTCCATGAAACAATAACACGTGTTTCAGCAAGATTCCAGGTACTTTAATCATTATCCACCAGCCGAAGACAGTTGACAAGACCATTGTGTGAAGTGATACGAAGACTGATAAAGACAACCAAATACACCACAATAGACGCATACGGTCAAGGAACGAACGTGTTTCGTCCCCAAAATCATTGCAGACAGGATTTCGAAACAGAATAGAGTCAGACCCTAAGAAACGCGTCATTTGCAACAATTACCAGCGTTGTGAAATCTTCTCTAGTATCCCACTACGCATGAACCAACGCGTTACCCTAGCGAGATAGTACACGATGGTATGGTTTCTCAGATTCCGTACTTCAGAGTTGACTGAATCTACTAACTATGTGAATTTGCCACTTTTCGATAGAGATATACCGTTCTGCTGACAGGTCAACAAAGGTTTGCGTCAGTATATGAACCATATATTTTCAAAAGATGCCGGAAACATTGTCCGTGTTCTTCTTTACGCAAAAGCATCTTCTTTAGACATAATGACAGTGAAGGTTGCAAGCTAGTCCCAGAGATTGTACTGCACTTTAAAATTATGACCATTTTGAATTCGTTCACGGTTTGTGGACGCTCCCGGTAGACCATGTGCTTGAAGTAGCCCTAAAGTAGAAAATCCAGTGGAGTATTTGGCGACCGTGAGGGGTCATTCTCTTAGCCCGTTTCTAGCCTTCTTCTTCCAAACTCAAAATATAACAGCGTTGCAACTATAAATAAATTTCTACTGTGTACTTGTAGGGTCGTGCATCACTACTTAGGCCCCTCAACGTGGTCAGTAGTGCAACGTACAAACCCTTTAATCAGTCTGACATGGTTCTCTGGAAGAACTGAAGTCCTAATCAGCACAACCCTCCGGACTAAAATAGCACATAAGCCTGACCAACACGCCAAGGTGGCAGAAAAGTTCAAGAAAAACATTGAACGAACCATATGTTTTCTAATTTAAGGTAGCTCAATATGACTTTCATGTGTCTCGATATCAACTTAAAATTTCCCAAGGGAGTTCTCTAGACTTCAACGTTGAACGAGGTTGCACGACCAATGTGCACGTGAATAGGCTGACAAACACAGGGATAGGTTGGCTCATGTAGCGTGTGAGGACACAGATCCGCCTGGTGTACGAAGTAAACAAAACCAGCTCGTCTGTACCCTGTTACTGGGCCGTACATCATACCACAATGCACAAATGTTGCTGTAAACGCAAATACACAACATGACGCGCACCAGTTCCAATAGAAAATCGCTAGGTTTCAGTCAATCAGCTACCCATTTGTAAACCTGATTATTTTTTTTATCATTCGTCATTTGATAGAGAAGTTTTTGTGATAACACGCTCAGTTAGAACAACGTATTTTTTACTGTATATTTTGCACTTATTAATGCATGCTGGTTCCCAATCCCGTGCTGACTCAGGCGCTTAGACGTTTTCCACTAAGTTTGGCAACCGCCAAGTGTCATCGATCGTGAACCGCGGTGGCCAAAAACAATGGGGCAACACAGCCAAGCGACTTCACTTGAGATGCGCGTACAGCCCTGTGCCAGCTAGCTTAGCTGTGGTTATATCGCTAACCCGTCACGGTGAGTAGGCTTGTCTTTGAGTAAGCCTTTCGGTTGGAATTCCCGTGGAGTGGCTTGAGTTTCGGATTTTGTATACAGATTTCAAATGTGAGACCATCGGTAGCTCGCCTGTACCCCGTTACCAAGCTGGCGGGGAGGGGAAGGCTAACACGGACGCGATGATCACCGGACGCGATGATCACCGAACGCGTGTGTGTAACTGCACGACATGAAACGCGTACGGACTACACATCTGACAAACCGGTCGTTAGGGCGTTCGTACATAAGCGACTCATAAGCGATTCAATAGTCACCGTCTGAAGGGTCGAATAAGTCTGACAAGCCCCGTCTAAGGTGTTCGGAGGATAGCTATCTGAATAACAGACCAATGGTGGGTGCGACAGTTGAGAAAATGGTTGAAACACCCAAATTAATTAATCAATCGTGATCTCCAAATCTATGCACATGGTGTCCGGGGCAGGTGGAAAACCATTGCACGTCCATTCTGGCTTCAGGTGACCTTGATGTAATGCATATTATGTAAATGAGGTACGCATTTGATGACATCATCATTATCATAAACAGCAATGTACATCAGCGGTGCACACTGATGGTTAACGGCCACACAACCATGAAAAAAAGAAAGCAAACCCTGTATAGAAAGAAAGTAAAAAGAAGGGGAGGCGACGTAACTACTTAAAATAGCTACGTCTATATTCAAACACTCAACATCAAGGTGCCTAAACCTAACAGACAAAAAACCGAGCTGTGAGTAGAAGGCGTCACCAACAAGACAGTTTCTTTACGGCTTTCATTGCCCCGCGTCATTAAGTGCACTCCCTTCACAGACAACTCGGTCCGAAAAAAAACATTCACGCCAATGAGCTCGACTAGCCGCCATCTCAACCAACCTCTTCACCCATCAAATATGTGAGTTTCGAAGGCCCCAGCCCGAGAGACGAACCCGACCTGCAGTGGCAAACCCTTTCGTGAACGAGTTAATTTCTCCACACCAAGTCATCGCCTGTCCACCTCGCACCTTACGTCAGTAGGCCACAGCATCGGCAAAGAGTGCACGATGTGGCAGACGACTAGCTGGCATCCTTAGTATATGGTCTAACTATCTAAGTCTGCGCAGATGTAAGGGTTGAACAAAAGAACTGGTTTGGCAGTCACTACCAAATATCCGCTTTCCAACCTCCTCATTGGTGCCATCCGACATGAGCGACTGAACGCAAACAACTGTGGACAAGTACTTGAAGACGGTTCATGTCTTGTATCCTGGGCGGCCAGGTTTGGCTGCCATAAAGCAATACAACCCTCACCATTGCCTGATATACGCCACCCTTAAGCCTCAGAGACATGCCTTTCTCTCGTCAGAGGTGTTCTAGATTAGCGAACACCGACACAGTCTTATAGATACGCACTTTTACTTTATCCCCTACGCCTCCGTTGCCCCTTATGCAGCTTCTCAGGTATACAAACCAATCAACAACTTCCATGATTTCATTATCCAACATTAAATCTACGTAACCACAGCAGTCTTGCGTTTTGAGGCTGCAAAGCGCATTCCGAAGTACTTAACAGAGTGCGAAATAGGGCCAAGCATTGTTTGTGATGCACAAAAGTTGTCAAACAGCAACATCTCGTTGCCAGGAAAATCAAGATCAGTCAGCCTTCCACCAGATAGGAGGCCCACACCGGCATCTTGTGACTGCCGGAGATAGTCCTCCATTGTTTATTTTGTCTATGACAAAATTAAACTAAAATGATGAGACTGGACAGTCCTGACGTACTTCCCTGCCGGTGTTGAAACAGTCAGACAGTTCACCGTAAACCCTAACCTGAGCTGAAGTATGAGAACAAAGGGCCGAGAGTATGTTCACACAGTTGGTTGGTACAGCTCTGCGTCTAATCGACTCTAACAGTGTTGATCGATCACGTGAAACGAACGTACCTTTACAGTCCGAAAATACGGCAATTGTTTGTCGGCTGCATATATGACGCTTTTCCAGTATTTTGTGAAAATCGCAGCCTTGATCAATACATCCTCGTCCAGGGCGAAGCCCTGCCTGTTCTTCTCTAATGTTTGCCTTCCGAGCTGCAGTGTGTCGACGAAGTACAACAGATGCCATGACCATAGTAATGACTGAGGTCAAGCTAATTCTCCTATGGTTTTCTCAGGAGCCCCTAACACCTTTCTTGAATATGTGAATTAGTACCGAGTGGCCCTAGCATGGAGATATTGTGGTGGACTGTCAGGCAGGAAGTGCGAGCATTCCAACTCTCGGCGGAATACCTCAGCACAGGGGGAGGTGCGTTCAAAAACCCACAGTGAGCGGATGGAGAACGGCGTGGGCGACCGGATGAGTCATCACTCGACCGGATCGGACCAACGGGCGAGACGTGGCAGCCGAAAGAGGATGGATGACCAAATTGAAGACGTGATTATTCCAACACTCTCAGGAATATCTCGACACAGCTGTGGAGTACGATCAAAGCCCACAGGGGATAGATAGAGGACAGCACGAGCGACCGGACAAGCCATCGCTCAACGAAATCGGATCAACGGACGAGGAATAGCAGGCAGAAAATCCCCGGGTAGAAGTGCACACGACGTGGGAGCGGAAACCGAGGGGGTGTTGTGGACTGGAATTGTGATTCAAAATCGCGAGCGCGCGTGTGGCATGGTAACTAGCGAGTTGGGCAATAAATATTGTGCTTTATTGAACGCCTTTTTGCTACAAGATGGTCTCCGTCGTCCACACAGGTTGAAACAACTTAACCAAGGCCTCTACTAACGCCTCTGCACCTTCTTTGAAAAGTGTTGGCAAGAGATCATCTGGACCAGCAGCCCGATTACGATTGAGAGCCGAACTAAGATTGCGGACCTCAGTTTTAGTGGATGGTTCTAAACCTACTGTCTGGTAACAGTACTGTACGATTGAGGACAGACTAGCCACAATCATCCGCTTTCAAATATTTTGGACGATTGAGACAAGGGCGGACAGTGGGAGCAGCCAATCAAAAACGAAAACATATCAACCGGTTGCTTAGAATGAATTGGCAAAATAAACCACAACAGAAACCATATATTTGATGCGTACTGTCCATCCACTTCGGTTCCTTAACATTTTCTATAGGGTGGCTGCTGAAGGATCGAACTACACACTGGTTACAATTGGTTTCAGCTTTTCTATCATCGTTCCCCATGTTGCCCTGTTTGATGTGCGTTTTGCGAACAGTATGCGCCTAACACATGCACAATGTATCGCCTTTCAAAACAAAAACCTTGTCACTTAAGGCAAAATGTTGTAAATACTGTCTCGGCGGATGATTAGTGTTCAAATGTAAGGCAAAAGATATCGAGTCCCTTCAATAGAACGACTGAAATTGTTTTATCTTGTTCTGGCAACAGACTGCTGTCAACACACGTCTGGCCCCTTCAACTGACTACTGCAGGCACCTCAACGGCATTGTTGGGTTGAGTAAATATGTCAGAAGTATCGCCCGCTAGTGTGAGGTCATACTTTGTTGCATCAATTGTTTTACTCGGTGTTTGACCACACTTCGCACATACTCGATTGGATTCAGCACCGGAGAGTAGTGCGCTAGTCGTAGGATCTTTTTACCAATACACTCTGGATTTCCGAACAAACCTTTGGGGTCTATGTGACGTGATGCATTGTCACAAATTGTCACCGAGTCCCTTCTTTCATGACTCGAAGTTATCTAGCATCGTGCGCAGTCAGGAGTGACGCGTTACACGCCTTCTGTCTAAGTACTGCTCTTCCGCGAGTGCGATCCAAGAACATATTGAATCGGCCAAATGAATAAAAGTGGGTAAATGCCTTAACATGTCTTACCTCCATCAATCCGCATAAATCTTGTGGTTGTATGCGACTGTGCATGTTGAATAAACGGATTTTTCTCCATTTCATTCAATTCCGTGTTCACGGTTTAGGGGATCAAATGTAATTTTCTGACAGTTGTCAGTCCTACTAATAAGTAGTTTTGCAGACTTGTGATTTTAGATGAGATCCAATTGTGAAAAGTGAGGGCTTCGGTTGGATTCGAACCAGCGACATGTGGATACCTGAGCTCCTGGCATGGTTTCGTAGCTCAGTTGGTACAGCGCTTGCTGATTTTGGGCATGGTGTTTCTGTCGCCGGTTCGAACCTAGCCGAGGCACTAATTTTTCACAATTGGGTCTCATCTAAAAGTTATCAGTTTCTAGTCCGGGTAGTTATTGATGGTGCTACAAGGAAACCATTTCTCGAATTCTGCTTACAACCACAATCGCATACGATCCTAGACTGATGGAAGGGTTTTCATTCACCCATTGTATTCACTGATCAATCTTCTCACCACATAGAAGTTCCAAGTCATATCCACCCATTTGATTGTTCTCTCTATGCAAAATCCATCAATTGGCATTGCGTAAGTGAACTTCCAAGACAACAGCAATAGCCTCACAGTCATCGCTCAGGTATGCACCGAACACGCGCTAACACGTCTCCTGTTAATAAGGTTTGTGTGAAATGCAGCCCAACTATCAATTGACTGCAAATTCCAAAATGAGCATCATGTATGACAATACGTACGGTGTACCTTGAGCTTTCAGCTGACAACACTTGGTATGGCGGCTTGTTAGACGCTACCGGTCTCTGGTTGAACATGCAATAATTGCAGGTCCTAATTTACACTGTTAACATAATGCGCCGGTTACGCTCTTTCATCTTATGGTGCACTAATCATCATCATCATCATCATCATCATAACAGCCATGATCCTGACCAAAAGGTACTGTGGCTCGGGCCGCCGCTCACCCCAACAGTAACGTGGAATATCCTAGAAGCAAATGTTACTAAGAAGGGTGAAAAGTATTGAGAAAAGACTAAGAGAAAGAAGCGGAAATGGAATGGATACAGGTGCGCCATTGACTGCGACACTCGGATAGCGTCTCTAACCAGCGGTTTGAGTGATCACGAGGTCCCCAGCCAGGCAGGCGACACCTACCCACGTTGCTCAATCGAGCAGTCAAGGTCTTCATATTTTGTGACCACGTTGTTGCTTGACCACCACGTGGTTTGACCCAGTTGTTGGTGGCCTCAGCATATA
>JTDE01002329.1:23092-36177 GCA_014338405.1 Paragonimus skrjabini miyazakii | reverse complement strand
TTGTCAAAGGAAAACTACCGAAAGGCCTTAGTAAATGGTGGCTACTGACATCTTTACATTAGTAAGCAAACAGTACTTGTTGGTAGACGATTCGAGTGATTGGTTCGAACTCAAAAAGCTGCATATAACACCTGCGATGTCTGGAAACAACACAACCTGCAAAATTTGGCACACCGACAGTTCTGTCTTCAGACAACGGATCACAAATCATCATTTCATAATTTCGGATGTTTGCAGATAATTGGACATTCCAGTACCGAAAATCAATTATCAGTCGATCAGTCTGCGGACTAAACCGGCAAATCAATTCTGAAACCCGCTAAAGAATCAAGGAACAGCTCACCTCACACTACTGGAAAACTGACAAAGGCACAGTTCATTGTAGCCCTGGCGGATTAACGCGTGCAAGACGACTCGAGATAAACCATAATCTGCACACAATCTATTAACGAATCCCAGGAGGTGAACAAAAGTATCACGATGATGGCACCTGAGAATTGTCTATATTGAAAATAAGCAAAAATTTGGGTGCATAAAGTCCCTGGTCATTTGAACCGATGGACCGAGGGGATTGTTGTTGAGTGCCGCGGACACAGATCATACAACGGGAAAGCCGATAGAGCTGTGAAACAATGAAGTCCAGCCTCAAAGACGACCCCTTCAATTAGAGACAGACTGTAAGCGGAATGGTCTGCTGGTATGAGAAGTGGTGTGCCCATCCAAAAAAGAAAACGCAAAAGCATGAAAGAATAGCAAAACCGTCGGCTTCTGTAAATACTAGTCATTGATCCATCACGTCTGAAAGTTTTCAAGTGCCCATCAGCCAAGTCGACAAAGATCAATCTACGAGTGTCATATGAATGCACAGTTGAGCAGATGATGACACATCAGGTTCGCCTTTACAAACACGTAGGTTGTAAACTTGCGAATCAAGCCCGGACTGATCGTTTTGATTTCCATTCTGGAAGATCGTTTCATCACGGACAAGCCAGTGAGTACGAACAGAATTCATTCATCAATGCGTCAGAGATTGTGCATGTGTGCGTATCATCTGTGGTCAGAAAGGATAAATCTATTAGATGGTAAGCGGTCGCATGAATTCATCCGATGCGTCAATCCTTAGGCAAGAGGTGTACGTGCTCGTATGTGTACGTCTGCACTCGTCGGGTATCGGCGAATGCGACAGCAATCCGTTTTATCTACTTGTTCTGATGTACACCGACCGTAACAAATGGTACTTGAATAGGTTTCAGTTTGGGATTGTCCCAGCAGAGCATGACGACCCTCGGCGCATATTTTGAACACGTGATCAAACCATTCGGTTTCGGTCAGTTAATTCCATCAGGTTTCTGGTTTACCACCAGCCACGTGTGTTTGCAAATTAAAAGAATCCATACTTACATAACGTTTCGCATGGGAGTCGACATTTGAACGAGCGCTAGGCCTAGCCGAGTGGGACACACTGAAGAAACGTATACAATTCAAAGGACTTTTAATCGGCTCGTTTGAGCTCAGCTAGCAAAACCATCACAAAACTGGGGTTTGAGACTGTTCATTCTAAAAAAAGAGAAAAGCAGCCGGTCAACGAACAATCAGGACGTAGACACATGAATGATAGTACACCATTTCTTCAACTTTCTTTTCATCGGGTATACCACAATAATGTTTCGTGTCATATGAACTATCAGGCTGACCGGACATAGACAGCTAGGTTTGGATTCTTAATCCTGAGATTGACACTTGACAAAACCATTACAGAGGCTCCTGATTTTACACCCAAGCTTTACCGATTGAATTAGTGACTACGTAACTACATGCGACCTAAAATCAACTTAACTGACTTCACAAAGGAAAGAACTTGGTTTCTAAAACATGAAAACAAAGGGCGACCAAAATCAGTAGGTATTAATGTGTATGGCAAAAGTTTCAACCTACAACGGCAAAACATTAGCCTGTAAACACCGGTATTATCGCCGTCAACGGGAGATAACATGTGAATAACAATTCTAGCATAACAGAGACATCCATCATGAGGTGGCCGGTGGGATGCATACGGACCTAAAGTAAGTCAATTGAATTTTGTTTCTCGTTTGTATGTGGAAAGAAAGAACTATTTCCAAAACTAACGAAAACTCGCCATTTTTTGACAGGTCGGTGTGCCTTTGTTGCGGCAACGTCTGACTCAACAGTTGCTTCGGAACGGTCCGCCACAGACACATTTGCACTTGATGAAATTGCACGAAAAGAATTCAGGCAACGAATAAAGCGCCAAACATGCTCAAATGCAAAACTTAGCAGATAATACGTATACGGAATTCATCTATCGGATTGATTTTTTCTGACAATATTGTACCCATATCCAACAAAATCCAAAAATACATGCAACAGGCTGCATCACATTAAAACCTATACCTGTAAACCGTTAGATTTGCTTTTTGGCCCTATGCAATCCAGTCTTCACAGTAAGAAAACGGGTTGAGGAGGAGCAAAATGCTAGCCAGGTGATCTGAAAGCCACCTTATATCTGGTTGTTCGCGGCATTCTCTAGTTCAAAGAAATTCCTGATAAATATGTGGTTTTGTTGAACGCTATTTACATTCACTTTGCAGGTAATAGACATTCATGATCGTGAATAGGTCCAATGTGTACGATGGCCGTTGGCTTTGTCAATTAGGTAGCCTCAGGTAAAATGTTTATGTGGCAAAGTGACCGTATGCTGGCATGCAGAGAACTCAACCAGTCAGACAGTCACAGTACACATTATACGATGGTCGAATCACGTACTCGACATGCCAACTGCGCGTTTACCACATTGACCATTTCTCACGGATATCGGCAATCAAGGGGAACTCCAGAGGAATCAAGTAACGAAGTGAGAAACAAACGTTAGGACACTTGCTTCTTTGAGAAGGAGGTGACGCCTGCTGGGTCAATTACTTTGTGATAACTTGAACCGCTGGGTGGAAGCGCCATCTGACGCGGCAGCGCGTCGACGTCAGTGGCATACGTGCACCTGAACGACTGTCAGCTGTTTACTTTCACCCAATTTTAGATGGTGGTTTGTTACAGATTCCCTTCAAGTGCTATTGTGAGGATTTCGGCAACCAGAGAATTCAGCTAGTGTCACATGTTCATGTTCAGGGTGGAATATGTGCGTACGCTATACTGAATTTGAGTAGTAACGTTGTGGATAGAAAACAGCGAAAAGACAGGAGTACTTAGTTCACATGTGATGACAAACAACCTGTACGTACAAAATGGTGGGTGTGACCAGACGACTACATACATACAAAAAAGACTCCAGCAACCTCCAATGTGTTGGAAGCGATGCACAAAACCAAAAGAAGTACTACCATCAAGACATTAAGCTAAGGAGAAAAAAGGAAAGGCTAAAATTTTCAACTTTCTAATCAAATTGTTGCCTATTCGCAGATGACGCAGTCGAAGTGACTTGGTCTAGAAACCCCGACGGCGTTATCCCTAAGCTACCAGGACTAATAAAACTTACATTACTTCCGATATTCAACTCACTCTGAGAATGAAGTGGGATGAGAAAGATAGCAACCAACTGATGAATGAATGTTGAACATACATTGAGTGAACAACGGACAAAACATATCTTGGTCGAACTCACTAACCAGTTAGGCTCACGTTTTTCCGTAATACTGACGATTGAATCGATCTGTCAGCGTGTCGTGCGTCCGTGAAATAGTGCTCGAACAACGTCTGAGCGAGTGAACCGAAAATGCTGAACAAAACAGTTGACACTGACTGAACGATTATACAACCAGACCGCCAATGCTCCGGGAAAGCGGCTCAAGCTGCAAATGTGTCGGCGAATCGGCTGTGAAAGCACAATGCCATTGGCGGCTGATTTAAACAACCACACGTAAAAGATGGTTCGCTTACCATTAACCACTCGCGTCGACTCGATAGACAGGTCGAAGATTTTGAGGAACAGTTTACCCGTCATTATAAACAGGTGGTTCAAGCTGATTCATTAACTATTGTGCAGTTACATTTCTCTAGTTTCATTCATTAAAGTATTTGGAATGCAACAGGGCTACGACAACAGTCAGACAGTCTTTCCTGCTACTTTGAAGAACATCGAAAGTTGTGACGTCGTTCGTAGCTGTCCGTATTCTACCATCCTTTTCGAGCTGTTCACAGAATTCTTATCTCAAATCCTTCAACTAATCTTGTAACCGTTGGCGGCACCGTCGGTTTGTGGCCAGTGTGTTTGAAGCTGAAACATCGTGTCATCTATACAATGCGACATTGGAGTTCCACAAACAAACGCACGATCTAAGCATGCCAATTTTGCTAACGAGTGCACGCGCATCTACAGTGATGTCCTTGTTCATTCGTGCATCTCACCGGTCAACTTAGGGAAATCACACAATCGAGCCACCGTAATACTCATCATCATCATAACAGCCATGAGCCTGACCAGAAGGTACTGTGGCTCGGGCCGCCGCTCACCTCAACAGTGACGTGGAATATCCTGTAATACTGGTTGTTTGAATCACCAGCCAGTGGCATTGTGCTCTCACGGCCAACTCGCCATCACATCTGCAGTTTGAGCCGCCAGGCGGGAGCACTGGCAATCTGTTGAATGGTTAGTGACCCATGTAACAATGTCAGTGTATGCGCGGTTTTGATGCATAGTTTGTGCATGCACCATTCGACGGTCGCTTCAGGGATTTACTGTATAACTGTGTAGTGAAGAAGGCTAGGAAATATACCGTCAGTTCGCATTACAAAAATATTAAAGATTAATATTACAACGTATATTTATCAATCACAGAGTGAGCTGAATAAAAGCAGAACTCGAATCAAACACTATTCTGTGTAGTTAGCGGTGAGTATCGAAATACTCCTAGGGACTCGTTATTGGCTCGTCTACGTAATATAGTTTCCGGTCTTAATCGGCCTCCAGATAACTCGTGACAGAGATTGTGGACTTCCGTGGGGAGATTTTCATCGGACAGCAGCAAGTAGATACATCCAGTTCGAGATAGGAGGTGTACAGTCTGAACTAAGAAAGCGTCAATAATCTAAAAAAAAGGGGCGTATTGCTTATTGCATGTTCTGGAAGGCAACTTACACAAAATTAAAATAACAGCGAGCTATAAGTTACAATCATGATTCACGTAAGATGTTAGGTTTGCTGCATGTGAATCCACCAAAAAAAGCATACACAACAGCTTTAAAAGGTCATGTTTCGAAAAAAAGATCGAAAAAATAGGTCTACGATGTAAACAAGTGAATACCGTGGTCATCATCATCATAGACAGCAATACATCAGTGGTGTCAGTAAGGCAAATAACGCAACTGTAACATTTCTTTTCATCGTATGTTTCATGATTCTACAGCAACTCACAAGTCTGTAATAAACTGAGGTGCATGAGACAATGATGATACAATAATCTACCCGCACATTATAATGGCCAACGTGCTCCAAATACTTTGGAGGTACCAACAACGACTACTAACCACATGATATCAGGTTCGAACTATATCTCCATCGAATACACTCGACATGACAGTATCCAGCTTACATGAGACCCGATAAGTAACAGACAACTTAAACTGTAAGAGTTAAGTACTTGACTTAAATCCGATGGTCTGAGCATACAAGCTTACCACTCCGAAATGTCTGAGTCCAAGTATAAGTTCAAACAAGAATACACATAACCTACTATTTCCCAAATTGCTTGCCATGGCCAATGCACATCAGGAACATAAAAAACGTTGTTGATGAGACAACTAATCCATTCCCTTACCTCTCTTCCATTCACTCCACCAGACCAGGTAGTCTTGATATCTGAACCTGCAGAATGATGCTCTTCGGGTGAAGTTGTCACATAGGGAGGATTGAACAGTATGATGTCCACTGACGAAGATAACCTATCGAGTAACGGTGTAGCCAACGAACACCGCACACAATCGAAAGCTGTGACCAGCGGCGAAGGGAGATTACTCTTGAGCACATGGGTTGCAGCAAGACATGCCTGGAGTCAAGTTATTATGAACCCCTACCAAAATCTTCATACAGCAAACGAAACGTCCGTACAAATATGAAATGTTGGATTCAGTCCTAGACTGCACAAAAATGCGCTTATGATGCCACTACCGGTACCAACTTCAAGTGACACATTTGGATTTAAAGCTTTGATGAAGTCGACATCTTTTTCCAAAGCATCCAGAAATAAGAAGGAATCCTCAGATGGAGGATAAACGTCCGCAAATTCTGGATGCTTTAGTACATTTGTGCATGGGGTTTTCATTTCTGCGAACAAACAGTAAACAAATAAGAAAACGGAATTGGAGCGCAAAAAGACGTGCAAGCAAAAACACGAAATTCATTCCAAGCACCAATAATGTTAAAAATCTTCCAGAAGATTCACAATTTTCCATTATCAGAATAAGCAAAATAGTCATTATAATAATGATGAGTAGTCCGGGGATTTGGATGTTTAGTATCTCGCACCGAGATCTGAAAAGCGAGCTTCAAGTTCTCCTGGTGAATTCAAAAGATACAGCAGGTACGTCAACCGCGTATTTGTTATTACGAACAACCAACAACAGATATTTTCGGCATTAAGTGTGACGAACAATTTACAGAGCAATAGTCGCATGACCCTAAAGGAAGAACATGCCAATTTACCATCGTTTGCTGATATCCGCATGTGATACAACAACCAAGCGGCCAGTGTTTTTCAAAACCACGTAGGATGGCCATTCCTTGCACTTCAACAGGTTTGCGTCGATCAGCTCTAAACACGTTCTGATCCGAGCACCACTCGACAGAATTAGTTCTACAGACATACTGGAAAACGAATAGAACGAACTGTAGGGTGTGCTCACGAAAAACGGCCATTGCAATTGTCAGAAGGAGACGTCTGATTCTGCGGTCTCCATAAAGAAGAGCTTGTGATGCGTCTAACCGTAGACTATGGGAGACAGCTTCACAATTAAGTGGTCGGATGTACGAAATGAGGCGCCACTGTGGACTGAGAATATCTGCATTTCAGTAAGGAAGGTTAAATTCAAATGTGCGTCCAGACGTGTTGAAAAGGTAATCATGTTACGTAGGCCAAAGGTAGTTAGAAAAGTGGTATCAAGTCAGTTGAAATCACCGCAAACAATACACAAAGACGTTTCGAGTGTCCAGAAGAACTAGTGAAAAATTAACCAAAAACCTGTCAATCTCAGTGACAGGACAGTTGGGAGGTAGGTAAAGATTACACGCCACAACTGAACGAAAATCATTTAAGAATCTGGGTTTGCACCCAACAATTGGGCAACCCACACAAATACTGGAACAAATAAACAGAACGTGCACGGACGCATATCATGAGTTATTGATGTAAGTGACAACGCCCCCACGACACATGGGACGATTCACACAAGTGAAATGTTTGATTTGGACGACTTCGATGTCCCTAAGTATTCAAGTTTCTGGAACACTGTCACACTCCAGCTGGGTTCAGAATGCTTCACGTCTAACTGATAAGGGAAAACTGCTTCGCCCAAAAAAGATCAGCCCAGTTTCAACACAAGTGATCGAAAATTACCGCCGCTCATACACCACTACCATTACAAACGAGTAACGTTTCACAGACAGCAGATATTGGATGAATATCATCGACAATCGCTTGTAAGCCTCTTTGGATACTAGAAAATCAGAAGGCAATAACTCCATATATGGCAGGTGGCAGTGCACATTCAAAAATCGAATGCGTTCGTAAAAGAATGATCTAAGCACCCAACTATCTGAAAAGTTCCATTCGAAGATATTAGTTCGTAACCACCGGTTAAAAAAGTCGTAATCTCTTGAAATAAGTTGCCGATCGTGTCTGAGTTACATGGAGGTGCTGCTAGGTTATAATCTCCTCACAGAGCGCAAAGTTGGTATTTTCTTTGATGAGGGTAAGCCACTATTTACGCTTTGTGGCATCGATACGGCTCGCGTCAAAACATGATTGTTAAGATAGGTGCACAAAACCGTAAACTCTTTGTTAGGAGATCCAGGCTTCCTTGTCTCCTTGACGAACAACTCGTTCAGTAGGAAATCATATGGCTTTTGGAAGATTACACCACGGAACCTTAAAATTGCACCGGAGGGCACAAAAACAGAAGCTACGGGTAGCCGTAGATTATAAACAAAAAAGACAAGGCTTTGCAGCGGTATGAGAGCTTGCGCATCTCGAAGCGCCGTTGAGTGTGAACTGTACAGCGTGATCACACTGACAAAGCCATTTATGCTATGCAAGCCAAAATCAGTATCCCGAACCTCCACGTTGAGGGTCAGAAAAAGACAAGACTCTTATCCGGGGAGAAACGACACTAGCCTTGACAGGCTTTTCACTAAAAAGCATTGAATAAGAAGCCTAATCTTTATCATGTCTAGACGTGAACGTCCTCGTAGTAACTCCAGCTCAGACAATCATGACTTTCGTACAAGTATTCTCAGAAAACGTTGACCGTCTCGCTGTATATATTGGACAGATTCATCTACTTCATTCAGTAGGGTAAATGGAATAGAATATGCAATCCCTCACTCAAATCGTATTTGGGTATGCACAGGTTTAGATAAGTATGATATACACTAAGGATGCTAGTCAATCGTCCGCTACGCTGACCACTCTGCCGATGCTGCGGTCGACTGGTGCAAGATGGACAGATGACTAAATGATGAGAAGTGCAGTCATTCACCAATGGACTGACCATTAAAGGTCGCGTTTATCTCCTAAGCATGCACCTTCGTGACTCACACAGTCAGCAGCTGGAGACGTTAGGTGAGATTGCGGTCGTTGTTTGTCCGAGTTGCCTGATGGCGCGTGACAGTGAAAGCCGTGAGGAAGCTGTCTTGTTTATACCCCCGTACTTTCGCTAAAAGCCCGGTTGCTTGTTTGCAAGATGCACACATTTTGATATTGAATGTTTAGAATATAAACAGTTTTTAAGTGGTTAGGGCCCCTCTCTTCCCTTCTTCTGCTTCCTAATAAGGCCTGCTCTTTTCTTCATAGTGGTATGAGGATTGAGCATCAGCGCAAATCACTGACATACTGTCACCTTAGATGATCGCCGTTTCTAGCTTAACTTTTACAACCTACCAAGCTCTAACTTCGTGTTTTATCTGAGAACAACGGTTATATCCCAGTAAGCTCGTTCTCTCATCATTTTTCGGACGAACTACACATATTCAATAAGCCTCTGCGTAGACTTGGTGCCACCAAATATAGGCACCTTTAATGTCAGGCTTCCGGAGCATAGGCCAACAGGCCGTATCAGCCCAACCGCAAGATATGTTGAGAACTTGTATGTTGTGTACCGCAGACTAGAATTTAGGAGTTTAGCCCGCGGGGTGAATTGGTGGTATCCTTTCCCCCCGTTAGATGTCCGGTAAACTTCTAGTCACTGCTACCGGTCAGGGTGGAAGGAGCATAACTCCAAGCACAACCGAGGCCACCTTGACAGATTAAGTTTCTGTTAGTAATACGTCTACCCTTCCGTTTGACCAGTTCTGGCATATACGGACATAGGCGACAGTTTCTCATATATCCATCCATAACATTCGCATATGAACCCACTGATTGTACTAATGACAAGGTTAAAGATACTCTACGAAATGGGCGTGCAGCTCTGATATTAGTGCTAGCTTGAGATCTGAGCGAAAAGATGTGACGATCGAGTGCAACAGAATCATAAACTTGATGACAAATTTAGGTCAACATCAAACCGCTCAAATAACGGTAGGGTTGTGCTACAGTTTGTATTAAACATCGGTTGTTTTTGATATGTATTGGCTACTGGCATAGAATGCGATCTGGTGCCTTCTCTCCCGATCAACCATAAGCCCGAATAGATAATGTGAATGGCAGTTGCAGAATTATTTGGTTCAGACAGGGACCGCTTATTTGGCTGGAACGTGTGCGTAGATTTTCGATTCGCTCCTTTGCTTACTGGATAACGTTTCCATTGATCATGACAAGTGGCGATTTGGAAAGTGACCAGACCTGCGATGAAACTAGTCTATCGGACGAGCCAAAAATTCGCGCCAAGTCGAGGGCGCCTGGCATATTTTGAAAGCGGGTACTACTGTGTTCCTACAGAGGCCACAGGAAAAATGACGGCTGACAACCCATATAACCTCTTTCAAATACGGTGTTACTAAGGAGTGTGAGCGCTTCGAAAAGCATGTATTGCTATTCATCAAATAACAACGGGCTATAGGATTATTCTAGCCTTATGCCGCTGCGCAGCAGTGCGTATCGACTAGATTGCTAGCAGTGATTTTTCTAAGCCCGGGTCACTGCGCAAGACATCATTTTACCAGTATGGGAATCCGGCAAGCTGATGTGAAAAATGTGTCACCCAAGTGACCTTTATCTCCCATCTCTCCGTTTAGTTAAAACCATGGGCAAAAGCGACGTTCTACCGCATGCGTATCGGACGAGGACCTGGAAGTCAATTTTCATCCCGGAACAGATCACAAGAATAACTACGGAAACTTTCGTCACTATTGAATTAACTCATATTTTTATTGACACTTCACGTTTATGACTGCAGTCCGAATGACCGAATTGCACCAGCTGATCAACATACTCAATAAGTCGAAACGAGAGAGTGTAAGATATTTCAGTTAAATGAATGCATTGACATTAACAAAACATGTTTTGGATATCTGTCGCCCCTTTGGTCGTGCGCTGAGAGATATCCAATAGCAAAATGAAAGATCCTTTATTAAAAACTAAATGTTCATATGCCTAAGAACATCTTTGGCCGTACGTTACCACTTCCAGTTCGCTGGCAATGCGTTGTTAACTCCGTTGTTTCCTACCACACTCTTTCGTTTGCAAATCCTGTGAAGATGGAAGCATCAATACATCCCCTACTCTAATCTCGCTGTGGAAATGTCTGGCTGGTATCATACCTGCACCACTCAAACAACCTTTCGCGCTCGCCTGACCTATTTTGCTACCTTGGCGTGGTGATCAGGCTTGTGTGCTGTTTCTATCCGTCGAGCAATGCCGACTAGGACTTCGATTCATCTAGGTGCAACCTTATCCGACAGGCCAAAGGGGAGCAGTCAGATGAGAAGCGGTTACACTCAAAGGATAGTATGCCGAACTACTGACCAAGGGAGAGCGCCGAGGCAGTGAGAAACGACTCAATAAGCGCACAGTAGAACTATTTTTATAGTCACGGCACTGCTGTCTTCCGAACCAGGAAAAATGGCGTTAAAAAAGATGCCTTCAAACAAAAGGCAATCCGAGCGCCCAACGCTTGACCATGACCGCCGGCGTATTATCCAATACCGTCGAAAAACATCAGGATCTATTCGAAAGCCTCATTTAACTTCGAACACATCCACCACGTGTAGCAGCGCTCAGAATCAGACATTAATGTCCTATTCATTGAGTTCTAGGGCTATGCATATCTCTCACTGTCAAGTGGATCAGACTTTTGAGTCACTGGTTCCGGGTAGGGTTCGCCAAGAAAACCGTGTACTCTGTTGTTTCGCAGGTCAGACCTTGGAGTCAGAGATTTGGGATGGGGTCCCTCAAATCAACCCCCTTCAGCGGCATTTACAAAGGGGAAGTATCAGAAGTTATCGTTCACCCGACAGCGAAATTATTTACCTGCTACGACTTTCTTTTATTCTGCTCTCGAGTTTTCTACCTTCCATGTGCCTCTGGACTATAGTTGTTTTCTGAGGCCACGACAACTGGTAAACATTAGCCCCTGCACTCTCCGATAAGTTGATCAGCGAGCTGCCCTGGCAAGTACTCCCTCACATCTGAACTTGATGTGTGCTGCGTGTCGGAGGTGCGGGTCTACGACTTTAGCAACATTATTCACCACAGCTCACTTCTAGATAACTACTGATCCAAACGCATCTCTCAGTCTCTGGCGACGCCGAAGCTGAATCACGTGGTTAAGATGGAGTGGGAATCACACTGAGTTCCACAGCAGAGCAATGTTTGATCGATTGGACCCCGGTGAACAATCGGGTTTGCACTATCAAACTCAATACATCGATTAAAGTCTGTCAGCCCAAACCAGAGAAGTGTTGTCTATTCATTATATCAGCGTATGATCCAACGAACAGTTGATTGGGTTTTATCGAAGATGTGTTCTAGGACGTACTTGTTGACCTTCTGAAACATCCAAACAGCCAACGATTTTAATGCTCATTTTGGTCCTCTTTCTCTAGAGGAAAGGCGGCTGAAAGGTATGTTTGGCGTCTGCGTACAACGCACTGACAACGATAAAAAAAACTTCCGCAACTGTGTGCATCCCATGGTCACCATATTCCGAGCGCCAAATATCAACACAAGTAAAGGAACTGTGTTACACAGTGACCACCCTGTGCTTCTAAGCCGTGGACACAGTTGGATCACATAACAGTCAGTTACAGATAGCGTGACTCCGTTAGACATCGTCGTGCTGTCGTCGCTGTGCGCATCTCACGGTCTGTATATTTCGAGTACGGCATTCCAACACAGAAAAAAGCAATGTGTTACTTGGAGACCTCCGTGTGCCTCCCAACCGTGAACACAGTTGGATCATATAGCAGTTAATTACAGGTCGCGCCACTCTGTGGAGGACTGTCGTGTCTTTAGGTACAACCACTTGGATTTGGACCATGCTGCTGTGCGCGCCCGTTTTGTTTTATCATTTGCCCAGAGGACATACGCCAGTGAATGCAAGGTGCTTAACTGGCATTCGAGCGATGAGGGTGTAAAGAACGTTGGTGAACAAGTTGCCCAGTTAGATTCAGATGAAGGATCCTAATGAACACTGGGAACAAATCGCCGCAGCTATGAAGGCATGTTGTGAACAGGCATGTTCCGATGGGGCTGTTCAGTTGCGATAGAACTGGATTTTCGTCACGTCGATAAACCTCATGAACAAGCGCCGCTCAATCCCACCTGGTTCGGAATATGATGACGACAGTCGAAAACTTACACGCAAGCTGACTAAAAGCTTGCGCAAAGACCGTGAGCACGACTTGGTAGAACAAACGAAAGAGATGGAAGCCTTTTTATCTGGGAATAACAGAAAGCTTTTTT
>JTDE01002328.1:72003-107955 GCA_014338405.1 Paragonimus skrjabini miyazakii | reverse complement strand
TGGTAAGACGAACTCATCGTATGTAGCATTGGACGAAACGTTGCACCAGGTTTCTGGACTTTCAGCGGCCCATAGAGACGGGTTACAGCAGAACCTTGTGGTCGTAGTTTCTCATAAGTCGCGGCGGTTACCAAGCCTTCATGCTTTAATGATTTAGGGCATTTAGTGGACTGATATTTAGCATTCTTAGCTTTGTCCTTTTCGTTGACAACTGCATGAAACTTTTTCTGGTCTGTAAGAATATTACTCAGTTTCTCAATAAAATCGCTTCTGTTCATATTGACAATTCCATCTGCTTCATCTGGTCTGCTGAGGAGAATATCTGGATATTGTCGAAGCCTCTTCAACTAATCCATGTGCTTCTTAGTCAACGACCATCTCTGTCTCGATGTACGCTCACAGGATAGTTGGCATCAGTTAACATGTGTGCTGTTAGATAACTCATGGTCGCTTAACGAACGTGGAACATGAATCCTGCGTTGGACTAAAAAGATTCTCAAGTTCTAAACGTTCTTTCTTAAGTTGTGGGCAGCAAAACTTAGAACCGAATGAGAGCGCCTCGATTGTGATACGATCAAACTGTAAATTGGAAAAGTTGTGTACCTTTCTGGTTGACTTGGAAATTCTGCTTGCAGCCGGGATAATGTTGACTAAGCCGTCGGGAAAAAATAGTTACAGTTGAGTAATGAGAAGGCAACTGAATCAATTCTATCCACCAGTAGGGCAGTCTGGACAGTCTGTCAATGTTAATTCAGTGTGAATAGAATGTGTCTTCGTGGGCAGATAGATAGTTGACGAGGGAGTTCAAGAGTTTGAATGAACTTCGTACAACATCACACAGGAGGACGTAATTGAATAACGATCGCTTCAGTCATTGTTATGTTTGGACACTGTGCCGACCTTGGCTGCTGTCTGAACGTTTGTTAGATAACATGAGAATGCTGACTGAGTTCACTTTGTGACCAGTTGTTTTCGACTGTGTGATGTCAAGACTTTCATTCAAACCCTTGAACTCTCTTGCAAACTGTCCACCTATCCAGAAACACACTCCATTTACACTGAATTAACAATGGTAGATTGCCTAAATCAATCTACTGGTAGATCAGACTGAGTCGGTTGCCTTCTCATTATCCACTTGTAATTACGGCTTTCTCACGGTTTAATCAATATCTGTTGTTTAACCTGATAATGAAACTGTCGATAACAAATATCCGTAAACTCGTTCTTACGCTAAAATAATTTATACTAGATTTTTTCATAGTTAAACCTTCGTTTCACTCCGTTTTCCCTCTTCCGTTTTGACATGGTTCAGCATAACTGAACTGCTTAACCATTAGTTATGCATTTTTGACATTTCATCCACGCCGTGCTACGTCTTTTCGACCTTGTTATTATTAATAGTCTCCTTTGTCTACTTTCGTTTGGCCGGAACTATATAGCTAGTTTCCGACATTTGTTCTTGCTTTACACTGTCCATCTAAAACCAAAACTGATTTCTTTACTTCGCCCCAGTGCTCTGAATCAACGTGTCTTGTGTCTACTGGAAACATTGACACCTGAAGTGGTAGGAGGTGACTGCGAAAAACTCTTCCTTAGATGATGGGTGTACGTTGTCTTACTCCTAACCGATTGTAACGAGGTCTTACCGCTCTCTCTATCAGCCCTTAACAAATCGTCGTTGGTTTTTTGGAAATCTACCAGGGCTCTTGAAAGGCAGGAACTACCGTAACGATGCTTGTCGGGACGAAGTCAAAGTCTATAAAGCCTTCACAGTGGTTTCTCAGTGCATCTGGAAAGGCACTCACAGACTGCGGGTAATACAGTCCCCCAGTATGCGCTCAAAATTAATTTATTTTGGCATCGCGTCCGCCCTGGGGGGTGACATTCTCATGATTTGTCGCATCCAATTACCAGCTTCTCTATTATCGGTCCTTTTTGCCTCCTTGGCTCCTTGGTACATCACGTCCAATCTTTAGCACATGCTTTTAATGGGTAAAGTCAGTTGAACCTTCATGAGTTATCAGAATCATCAAGTGGTGTTACCTCGGTGAATGTCACTCTACGTAAGTTTTCCCAAGTTGATCGAGGAAGCCAATTGTCGAACGGTTTCCTTTATTTAGAACAACAAATAGGCTCAGACTACTTTGTCAGCGCATCACAAAAAAGTGAATATATTAATCGTGCTCCACGACTGATGAATCAAAACCAAAAAGCTTACATCTCAAACACATTTTTTTGATGTTCGGATAAATTAAATAAGGGAGAGTTAGTGCTTTATTTTCATAATATTTGTTATCTTATAATGTGCGTACGTTGAAGAGGCTTGCCGGAGTGCACTCCATTTTTTTTCCTATTTTCCCCCACTACTTCAATACCTAAATACTTGCCGCCGCCTGACCACTTATGCTCATGCTCATTCTCATCCTACTCCTCTCCCCACAAAGATTGTTCCAGCTGCAGAAAAGTCGTTCAGGCTGTCTTCGTTTTCTCAGTGAAACACACACTAACCCTAGTGATGTTGTCATACTCGGTGCGCACTCTTCTGATTGAAGTGTCATACAATTTACATAGCTAGCTTTAGTGATCTCGATGCTGGTGTTGCTTATTCCTGATTAAATATGCTGGACCGTGACACTCCACTACTACATACGATCCTTGCCATTGCCGGAAACTTCTTTGTTCCGGATCCGGTTGAACCCAGACCCATACATATGCTTCCATTCATTCGGACGAAATGTTGGTTATTAAAGGCAATGGTGAGTGTCCATCGTGTGATTACTGAGTGCTACAGATGCAAATTACTTTTTTTCTAAATTACGTGAGCAGCTAATGGCTTCATTACCAATGAATAAAGTAACTGCTGATAAGTATCCATTTCGGTATCCTGGAGTAGACCCGTTCAAGGAGTGGCCCGTTCAAGCCCAATATAGGTAGAAGCGAACACAAGCGTTACTTGCTTATTTCCAGACTGGTGCTATCCATTTTGAGGTTGCCCACTCAGTGTCAACTGATTCGTTCATGATGGCACTTATTAGGAGCAAATTCAGAGCTGAAGGAGAGACTGCAAGCTTTGGATCAATGAAAGATTGTTGACTGCTTGCTAATTCGTAAAATTGGCTGGCACTTTAGTCCACCTGAAGCCAGCCATCGAGGTGGTATGTGGGAGAGAATGATAAGAACCATCCGATGGGTACTTATTTTCATTACTCATCAGCAGGTTATGAATAAGGAGGCGCTGCTTAGTTACATTATAGAGATAGAACGAATAATTAGCAATCGTCCGCTTGTGCCTATTTATAATGATCCTAAAAATCCGGAGGTACTGGGACCAAATGATCTGCTTTTGCTACGGTCAAATAAGGGTTTTCTAAACGATGAAGTTATATCATCAGAGCGCTCTATTAAGAGTTTCCCGTAAGCCCAACATCTCGCTTGCGTATTTTGAAAGTGGTGGCGACGTGAACACCTGCCTGGATTGCATGTTTGTCACAAGTGGTTTACTGCCTCACATGACTCGCAGGTAGGGGACGTCATCATCCTTTGTGAGAGATTAGCCCCTCGGGGTGCTTGGCTGAATGGCATAGTAACCAATACATCCCCATGATCAGATAATCATGTAAGACAAACATTCGTGAAAACACAACAAGGTGTTGTAATGTAGGATATCGGGATGCTGTGTCTACTGGAAGAGCATGACAGAAGTTAATTCTGGTATGTGAAGAGTTGCTCTAGAATCTCCAGTGTCATATCCTCCAATATCCTTCGTGGGTTTGTATAGAAAGCCCAAGTGGCTTTCAGGGCCCGGCGTTGGATCTATTGGAGTTCGTCTGGTACGCTTGTCGTCTTTTGTTTGCTATGATGCGGAACGATGAAACCGTTGAGGCATGTTTGGTCTGTTTGTGGAAAGCCAATCTTAAATTTACCCTTATTTGTCTTTGTTGTGTGCAGTAAACGACCATGATGAATTGTGTACCATAACTTCACATAAAATGTTTGCTTTCTTTTTTTGATAACCATCATTGCTTATCTGTTTAAACTTCCTTGTTGGTATTGTTTAACAGGTTTTCATCTTCATCTGTACCCGATTGTTTTAATGAGGTCATTTCCCGTTGACTGGTGGCCGCTTGTGAATGCCTATTTAGTTGTCACATTTTGAACGCTTTTACTGAATAATTTGTGTATCCGGTTGATTAACATTCAAGGAGGAGTAGTGCCTTTATTTTAATTTTACTAAACAGCATCGTATAAATTCCAGTCCTTTCGAACCCTTTTTCTAACGTTTTTTGGACTTTGAAGATAATCCCGTTAATCCGACCGTTTGAATAAGCGTTACTGGAATTGTCGAATACGCGTTACTGAGTGAATTATCCTAAATCGCCAGGAGCGGCTTAACATCGCGTCTTTCTGACCAGTGAAGCGGGTAATTCCTTTTCAACATTTCGTCCAAAGAACCCGCGAGGTCACTGACATTTTTAAAGGAGCGGCTGTAAAAACCAAGAAACTGTCGCGGCGTCCTCTTTAATGTAAGCACCCGATTAGCTTCCATCATCATCAGTTTCTCGGAAAGTGGCTGGACCTCGCTCTGATCAAATTTGTGACTGAGTAATACTACCGAATAATACCACTATTTGTTTCGCCAATTGCGACTGTGGGCTGCTTCTCAATAAGCCGACTCGTCCAATCTTCTGCAACACAGCTGAAACATACATCGGCACTGTGGATGACAGTATCGTCTCCATAGAAAATAGCGCTAGGTAACCCGTTCACTTCCTTTATTATCAGTCACTTGAACGAAAAGCCCAAAAAGCATAAATGTAAATCGACACTGCCTCTCTCCTAAGGTGGAAGCTGTTTTATCCCAATCAAACTGTTTGATTGAGACTTGTAAACATCCAGACAGCAAGTCCACCACTGATTATTCTGGCGTTCCGATGCTCTAGAACCTCCGTTTTCCCTCTGGCCGTCAGCAAGGCTGCTAGTTCCGGCGATCGACGCCTTCTACACAGCAGCCAACTCCGGTTTCATTTTCGTCTTGTCTGCAAAGCTGCCAGCCTCGCCCACTGGATCCTGACTTCGACCGCCTCTGTCACGTCCACAAAGTGTTCTTTAAACGTCCTCATCTTCAAACGGTTACGGTCACAGGACCATTAATGTCAATCACGGTCAGGGTATCAACAGCTGGAAGTCAAGGATGCGTGTGGCACAGGGATTGTTTGTTTGGAAAATCTACACAGGGTCTATTTGCTTCAATACCACCTGAAACATAAGCACTCACTTGCACTAATCCTGGGAGGCCACGGTTGCCAATGTCAAATTCATATTTGGTAAACAGCGTTTCTTGCCGGGGTGCACCTTCTTGTATTTTCCCTCTGGTACTTCGACACCTAAATAAGTGACCCCGCCTGACTATCCGCGAGTAGCTCAGTGTGACCGTTCATCCCCACTACGTTGGTCGGCGGAATGTGTGGTACAACTAGTGAGCAAACAAAGAGCGTAGGCAGTTCGGTGACTTCGTTGTCTGCACAATTTCTAACTTATGAAATTTTTTGCGACACATAATTAAAAGAAACAGACTAATGGGAGTCAGCAACCGCCAAAGCAAACTGGATAAGATATCGCCGCTTCAGATTATGCAGAGATTGTGATAATCTTGATCAACTACACTTTCGCGTATGCTTTTATAGATTTGTCTTTACTGTTTTGTTAACCTGTTGTCCAAACATGGGGATAATGTAAGGTTCATAAATTCATAAACTCAGATCTGCTTTTGAATAGTTGATACCCTTGTTTGCCGATAATGTTTTATTTATGTATAAGAAATCAGTCGTCGTCAAGGAAAATATTATCGATTACTTACTAGTTGTTCTGAAATTAGCTTCTTATTTGACTCAAACCTATCCAAAATCATTAGTGTATTACGGTATAAGTCTCAAACTTTCTACTGACGAATACTTGCGTATATTTTGCTCTGTTTTGTGCGCCTACTTTTAGTGAGCACTATTCAGTGTTTCCAAAAGCCCCGTCATAACCCAATTCTTCTGAAAATCAGGACTAAGTCTGCTTGAACTGCAATACTTATTGGTGGAAAAGGCTAACTTTCAGTGTGCATTTGTCGAATCGTGCTGCCTAGTGACCAGACTAGAAGTACGTTTGAACTCACTCACGTTTGATCTGAGTGCCTCCATTCTACTAGGCGCCTAAGTGGACCCATTACGAAGAGTACAACTAGACTCAGGATTCGGTCATGTTGAGGATCGTCAGGTGTGCACGGGTTTGTCCCAATCAATATTTGAACTCCGATCAGCGCTCCCGTGTGACGAGGGTGCTGCACACTGAATTGTTGACCACATATCAAGCATAACCAAATGATCACATCTAAATATTCAGTCAGATTCACCTATGAATATGTTCTCCTCTAGCAGGTGTTGGAAAACTCGACCCACATTAGTAAGTGCAGGTAGATGTCTCTTTAGGTATGATAATTCAGTTGTGCATAACGTGAGATTAGTCGCGCATTAGTAAGCACATTCATTTCATGAACATTCAGGCCGGAGTTAATCTCCTGGTCATGGCTAAGCTAATCATCATAATACTCACGAGCCTGAAAACAAGGTACTGCTGTAGTGAGGAGGAACGTTCGTACTACACTACTCACACCACTGTTATTCAGTAGTGGGGTAAGAGCATGGATTTTGACATTGAAATAGTCGCGGGAAAAACACAAGAAATATAGGAGTGCAGCGTTGTATGAAATAGTTACCGGTACAAGCAGGAACTGAGCATTGACGTCTGTGGCAACCGTGACGTTCTTGGTCCAGTACCGTATGCAGATGAGTGTTTTTGTTTGTTGTCATGTTGAGACGCATAACCCATGTAGTTGATTCCTGAATAAATAACCCTTGTGTCATCCGTGTTCTTGGCTCACAACACTAGTCGTGTTCCAACTGCAGAGCACGCAGTCAAAATCTCAGCCAACAGTGGCTGCAACAAACTTGGTGGTACCGAGGCACTGGAGTCAGCGCCTGGTCGAGGGAGAACACTGTAACAATACGGGAGCTGCTGACATGCATCTCAAACCACATGCCGATATTCATGTCTTTATTGTTCCATTTAAGTTGATCCATGTATGTATTACTCATCATGCTCTATATCACACGAACGATCATAGAATAGTGAGATTTCCCCCTTGAATGACTTGTTTTAATGATATTTAAGACTCTCTTGCGACGTATCGTTCACGCGTCTGGGCTTGACGTTATGCGATTCAGCGCCCAATCCTCGTATCCACTGATACACTTACAGTGACTGTTTCTTCACGTCTATTCTCGAGTTTGACTAAACTACTAACAACTGACAAATCCTTATGAGAGCGAAACGTTTTTTAAAAAGGAGAAAATTAAGTGTGAAAACTGTGACCAAATATGAGTAATGTTCAATGTGTATCAGTAAACTAATTAATTGTTCATTAATAGTCTTACAATAGTTAAGTCTTCTCCCATGTGCTATACTGCTTATAGTTGCCGATATACACTACTTTCCTACTGATATTAGTAGCTTACACGAATACCACAACATTGCCTTGTTGCTACCGCAGTTAACCAAGCAGGGAAAATAACTCTGTTCTACAACATTGCTGCGATTGGTGTTCTGTTTTTTACTTATCTGAGACGTTGTTGAATGTAAGTCATAAGGTAATCGTTTCCTTGTGAAGTGCAAATAAGAGAATTTTGTGACTTGAACCTTTCTTCAATCTAATGATACATTGAACTAACGTCAAGTCAGATCGATACATCTCAGCTGATTCCAATAACGAGAGTACAAAAAGAGCGCGAATCCTGATGTGTGACAAAGAATTTGTGTAGTCTGTCTGTTTGTAATTAAGGAGGCCAAACTATTGCCTGCTTCTGAGTAACGGTGTGCTTGGACTGAGAAATTGGTTTACCAGTCTCAAAGAGTACACACTCATCGTTCATACATTCACGTTCGACAGTAAAATAGGATCTGTTGACTCATTTTCACAATCATCTCTTGTGTGTAGCAAACGGGAAAAATCGGACCGCAAGAGGTGATTTAAGAATCACATACAAGTGAATCTTGGTTGCAGCCAGGTAGTGTCATCAGAGAGGTACCCACTTAATTACGTAAAACCCAACAAGGATCGTGACCTCAAGTTGCGCAGATACCAAAATGGATAACAAACTACAAAATGCAATATGTAATTTGGAACAAAATTACTGAGCCATTCAAGTTTTGTCAACAGTCGTATTCCTTGTAACTACACCAATGCAATTATTGCATCCAGCTTATAAAGTTTTCCTTCATATGTAGGTTATAGGTGATATTATTTCCAATCCTCTTGAGAACTTCCTTATAGGCTTTTAGCATGTTATCGTTAAAGGAAACGATCACACTTGAGTTCAGATTACAATATTACCGTCTGAGTAACTTTTAATTCTGTCATAGAAATGCATATATCTACATCCTTGCGTATCTGTTGAGGAGCTATGCTCCTTAAGTTTTTACTGAGGTTTTTATCATGTCTACATGTCAGACAACGCAATACATGTAGTACATAGAGCAAAAGTGACAATCTGATTATGTTCGATACATTCATTGGATAGTCTTGATGAAAGATAAATCCCGTTAACATATGGGACATAATTAATCATGCTAGAACCCCCAACGTGTAAACGTAAAATCTGAATTTCTGCTTCACATCCAGCATGGTAAATTTACTCGTGCTCTTAGCTGGAAAGGAGTTACAAAATGTTAGTGATCGCTTGTCATTGGGTATCTTACCAAAGCATAACCTTTCCTATTTGTGACCATCTCGCTGTAACCTCAATTCAACAAAATTGTCCAACTCAAATGTTTACTCGTCGTCGAAAAAGTTCTAGTTCCCACTGGGATCTCCACGTCAGACAAGACCTCGCCTACCCCAAACTTCTGTTCTGGACAGAGAAATCTAGATTTTCTCATAACCCGGTAATCATGAACAGTGAACCAACTTTATCTAACTGGTTCACCTCGAAACCACCAGCGCGGTAGAGATCGTTGTGACTGAAGAACACGTTTTTGGATGAAATGCCAATCAGTAAATTCCGCATTCTTGTTCCAGATTCAATTCGATGCCGCTCGAATGAACATAATCGGAACGTTGACGCGCAATTTATCTATGATGTCAGCAAATCCAAACCTCAAACCAGGTTCAACGGTGGACACCATCACGAACAGCATCAATGATTCTGTTTATGATGATGATGCCGGAGTGACTTTCGAATCTTAGTTCAGCCGATACGAAAATGTCTTTCGAGTAGAGTTGACTGACATGGATGGTGCGGGAAAGGTGCGATTACTTCTTCGGAAATTCAGTACGACAAAACATTTGAGGTGTAGTGGTTTCATTCTGTCCAAAAGACTTCGTGATATCACTCTTGAAGAAAAATTGAAGACGTTGACGAATGTTTCCGGTGAACAGTTATCTGCCCAACCAAAGAACCAAAAGTCATCATGGTAAGCCCTTACTGAGGCTCCCATGTGCATACGGGTAATGCGGTGATTGATATTATTTGCTGGTCCGTTCATTTGAGCACCAAAAGTGACTGAAATGAAATCAATCTGAGCATAAGGAGACCTATTGCCGTTCAACCCTGTCACTCAGGAGTCTGCCGTCGCTTTCAAGGAACCACTGAAAGAAATCGAATAAACAGTGTGCAAAGCTGAATTCCGTTTTGACCACCTTTAACTTCAGCTTCGCTGCACACCGAAAGTACATGTCGTTGAGAACTAAGGGCAGCCCAGCACACGTACAGCTAGACACTGGTTTTGACATCAAGAAAACAGAACATTCAGCTAAAAGCGCATCTGGAGAAAAACTGGCATTGATTGGTGAGTTAGATTGTGATATTGACTGCGGTGATTTCCATACAGGTGGCACGGTATATCTTGTTTAGCATTGGAAAATACATCTTCTGAATTTGGACTAGATTCAGCGCCTGAAACTTTTGGACATACCACTCAGCCAGTTGTGCAGAAATGTGAAGGTGAAAGGTCCGCCAGCAGATGAGAAACCGATTCACGTTCGTCGGAACCTAAGTCAGAACATACAGTCATCGCCTTAACATCCGCAGTCAAATGGCCAGGCCAAACGGTTTGTGGATACGTTCAAAAGAGTCTGCCAGAAAGGCAAGGAGTAGGAACATACGGCCGATATCCTCAAAACGTTTAATCTCAGTCGCCAGACAGCTCCGAGTCGACAAGTTCTGGAATGGAAATCTCCAGCTGATGTGGCACAGTCTGCGAACATCAAAGCATCTACTATATCCCTCCAGACCACCAACGGTTAACAGTTTCCCGATGGAATACCAGTTTAGTAAGAAACATGGAGCTCGATCCCGTTCCTTTGAGATTGGTCACCCGGTACTGGCCGGGGACTATCGTGCGATAAAGAGTGCATAGACATCCGAAAGAATTCAAAGCCGTCAAGGCACGGCACTCTACGAAGTTCAAGTTCGTCCACATGCATGGATACGGCATGCTAATAAAATCAGACCGGTTGAGGAACAAACGGCCCATTCGGAAAATCGAGAGCTACAGCTGAAAGAGCTACTGGACAATGTCAAGGGTCAAGAGGTACGCTGGAGATGCAGAACGTTAAGGTTCAATAGAAGACACCAAACGTTGTCAACATCTCGACTGTAAAGCGGCACCAGGACCGCTGTGGCCCCACGTCAGGTAAATCCTTATTCACTTACCTACGATCAACAAGCTCAAAAGGGAGGTATTATGGGGCGCATCTCCTAACGAAGCAGCCAGAATGCATCGCGTTATATCAGTCGATCGACCCAGTTCGGATGGTATGGTCGTGTGTGGTTCCATTCAGTCAGATTACAGCTGTGGGGTCGGACGCTTGTGCGCTACCTGAACTGCTTTCTCGTGTTTGTTTTCTGATGCCACCTGTAGCATGATATGTGCTAACGCCCTGACTGTCATATATGACCGTTTCATTCGATTTGCTCTGTATCTGGCTGCCATGTATGATAATTGTTTCGCCCTACACATTTAGAGCCCTGTGGCATACTTCTGATACGTTCTTTCAGTAGACGGTGTTGCCACGTCTCTTCTTCTCGGTTTTGGGTCAAACTGTTGAAGGGCGCATAATAAAAGAGACGATTCAGTAACATCTTTAACAACAAATGTGTCTATCTGCATGCATTATCTGTCTTGCTCATTAGTCAGCTGATCTGCATCCGACTGAGCTGGGGATGAATAATAACTGATGTTCACAAACCTATTACTTGTGATTCATCGGTGGTATGAGTAGTCCCTTACAAAATCATCGGGAGAAACATGCACGTGCAATTGCAAAACATAGGTTTTGATCACATAGAGTTGACAGAACTTGTGATTGGAAACATCAAAAGTTAATCATCAAACCAGCCATGGCAATCTTGTGAAGTTAACAAAGTCAGGTCTCAACAACAACCTTGTGCATGTAGCAACCACGTCCAATGAGTTGGTTTCTATGGCAGTTTGCCTTCACTAGTTTCCAATGTAATTGCCACATCTTTCAAACCAGAGCTTGCCACGACGCATGCAGCAGCCTTCACCATTATACAATGTTCTCATCGAGTGTCTCCTGGTTCAAACTACTGCGTTCGAACGTTATATAATGGATTTCGTTAATAACGTTGAGAGTCTTCTTCAGATGGTGACGCAGTATAAAATCTCCAAGATTTGTAGACGTGAATCTAAATAGAGCTCTATTTGTTTTGTGAAGCAGTCTGAATTCATTAGCCAATCTTTCTTACTTACCTTCTTTGGAAGGGGACAGGAAACTGTGGTGCAGTTGGACAAAAAGATCATCGATTGACAGGAATCAGATGTCTAGTAATCTTGGCGAGTAGTTTGAGATTTTTGTTTTTAATAGCAAGTGAATATCCCTAACAAATGACTACAGCTATCGCATTCCCATAGACTTTTTACTCAGCCTCTTTCGAAAGGGAGCATTGTACGCAAGTTCCGCTCTTGTTACAGCTCGGTAGAAATGCACATCCTTGTCATTGCCGGGACAATGCGTTCCTGCTCACTGCGAGGCGCAATGGTTAACTTAGTTATCTCAATAAAAAGTAGTCAGAGTTCTATTATTGGTTGCATCAAGGATATGCAATATTGAAGAAGTTTAACAATAACGAAACTTGAGTCTATTGCTTCTCTTCGAAAGAAGCTGACTAAAAAGACCTGATAATTCTCAACAAATTCACGCTAATGGTCGGGTTAATTTTCTCACAATGTTCCGATATTCGTATAGCAAAGGCATCAGGTGCGAAGGGATTTTAAAAAGGAGGCAGTTCGTAAAAATTCTACGGAAAAGGAAAACTACAAGCAATCGTGAACCAAAGCGTTTTAATAATCACAAATTATGCAGCTCAACGGCAATGTGACCTCTGTGCAGCGAGTTGTAGGAAGGTGGATAAGATTTAATACCCTTTCTCATTGTTGCCCGTCACTGGTGATTAACGAATGTCAAGTAACCAAATGAACCGAGGTGACGAAGACAAGACGAGCAGTCAGATCCATTCACATACTAAGTGACAGCTTGCTCTCTAGTGAATTAAAAGATGGGTGAGAGAATGAGTACTGTTAAGTCGTCGTGATCTAACAGATTATCGTGGTTTGCCGATCATTTCTGTTATGTCAACGACACTGACAACCTCCGTCAGTCGATTGGTTGCTTTCAGAGTTCTGGTGATCTGTTCACAGAATAATTCACATTAACCAACTGTATGGACAGAAGTGAACAGTACACTGTTGCGCTAATTCTCCGATATCATTTCAGTGGATTTCTACAAGTGCATACTACTGTTGTGAGCCAAGAACGCGGATGGCAAAAGGGTTATTTATTCGAGAAAGCAACACATGGGTTAAGCGTTTAAACAGGACCACAAACAAAAACACTCATTTGCTTACGTTACTCGGTTCAGACCGTCACGGTTGCCACAGACTCCAAATGTAGCAAGGACCATTTTGGGTGATGCTGCACTCTGATACTTCTTGTATTTTTTCTGCGACTACTTTGATGTCAAAATATATGCTCTACTACTGAATAGCAGTCGTGTGAATAGTACCGTACGATCGCTCCTCCTCACTATACTACGATTACTGGTATTTACAAGGCAAAACTAGATTGTTCACAAATGAGTCAAAGAGGGAAGCCTTGTGCACAAAGAACAGTATAACGCAAAACTACGCGAATTAGTGTAACCAGATAGCAAAAAGTGTCAATATCGTTTACATATACTGGAATGCGGCACTTCCGGCGACAAACATGAGTGAATCGTGGCAACCAGTTTCCGCTAGTTGCGTAAGTGAACGAGGATTCCTGTATAACTCGAGCTTGGTCATGACATGCTGCCTTCAGACTAGTACACTGCCTTACATCTTGTGTGATTCAGTTAATTCCAAATTTGTGGCCAATTCAACTAGTCTGGAGATGTTTTTGATCCATGGGAAAAACTTCACGATTGGCTATAATTATCGACCACCTATAAGTTGTTCTGAGATGCTGAATTTTGTAGTGGAACAAAAATGAATGAGCTGGATTACCAAGTTATGGAAAACGATTCACACTATTGTTCTTGGAAAACATTCCATCAAAACAGCTGCGATGTAGATTTAGAGGTGTTCCTCCTGCGTCAGTTTTGTAAGTCAGTCGATTGTGGTTTTCATGGGGACGATCGGTCGAGGTATGCTTGTGAGCACGTTGTGAACAACTGAATCTGATTGCAGTAACAGCAGATCAAGTAGCTTTGGAGACGTGTCCAACTATCAATTCATTAACCCCAGTGTTCGCTATGGCGCGTAGGTCAATGGTACTTGCGGATGGTTGGCTGACATGAGGACGTGAGAGGACGTCTACGATGAAACTGTGGGAATCGTCTATGAACTAGATGTCAGTAGTCAGTTGGGATATAAAATCTTGCTGCTCTTAGGGGACACCACTCAGGAGTGTATGGAAAGGCAAATAGGAGGAGTTGGGGTAGGTGAAATAAACGAAGCTGAGACTCCCCAGTGGACGTCAAAAGTGTTTTATTATAGGATAACTAGCCAATTACGCGACCAAGAGCACTATAGCACACTTGCTGCAGGAGAGCACTTACTACTGACTAGGATACGCTGCTTTTAAAGACGAATGTTGGACGCTCACCTAGCCCTAAATCAGATAATGCAGTCGCTTGGAGACTGGATTATTTAGTTGCAAGAACTGCAGCGTTGGCTTCAGCGGTATAACAAAGTGCACGGGATTGACTAATGGCAAGTCTTCAATGAGTTTCATCAGTTCTAGACACCATGAAATTAAAAGACTATTGAATATTAATAACGTCGGATGCTCTCTGTGGTTACTAAAATGGATGTCACAGTTAGGTTACGATCATAACGGCCACATGCGAGCAAATGTAAGGCACGCGAGGATGAAGAAAGCGTATTGATTCAACCAGTTGACAACTTGTTTATACGTTCAATGAATATAACAGCTGGACGGAGGGAGTGGCTTAGTCTACGATTCTCAGTCGGCATAAAACATACTCCAACTGATCGTATTCATCCAGATATCTCACAATCGATGCACTATGCTGTCGGTTTTGTGCTGATTGTGTGAATGGTTTAATTATTAACAGTTGGAACCAGACTTAAGTATTCGTTAAGTTTATTTTGCCGGTGTAAGTGGCCACATACCCACATGCGAACAAGTATACTTATTTGACCTCAAAGACAGAAATGCATCAGTAGTTCACACCGATATTTAACTTCCATAAATCCATGAAGAAAAGAAAATTCCCTTAACTTAGAAGCAAGAGCAGGAGTGGGATATAAGTACTAAAAACACCTGTGTCTGAACTCAAACATTCAGCAATAATGTGTCTACACCTTACAAACAAACAGGCGAGTTGTAAGCCTACGTAAGGCGCATCAGTAAGAACGGCTGCTTGTGGCTCTCACTTTCCCGCACAATTGATTGCACATACCTTGCAGACAATTCGGCCGATCAATAACAACAGTATACAAGCCACTGAGAATGATTAGCAGACGTCTTATTTAACGTCTGTGGCCGTTGGCTGGGAGTTGCAAGAACTCCATTCTGGGAGATGAAGCCACACCTCCCGTGGTTTACCATCTAGAGAATGATTTCATTTCTCTTTGTTAAGTTATGTGATCACTTCATCCCCTGCGCCAGTTGGCTATGGCATCAGCAATATCGTGGACGCTATTAGCCGAACTCTGGTGTAAATTACGATCGATATAACGGTATTCTACAAATTTTTCAATGTACATCTCAGCCATTTGGTGTGCTTTATTGAATTTCCATCTTAGGAAATCTCTTTTGCTTAAGTAAAACGATTTATGCCTCGTTTCCGATATGAAGTTTCCAATATTTCTTGATCAGACCAACTAAACTGTCGGATGAGCACGTTCATGTGTAGAGGATGAATGAAACGGAACTAGATGGATCGTACTTTCCAGATTGTTGCAACTCTGTTGCATTTTATGATTAACCGAAACAGAATGAACTAAGTTCCTAGATTTCATCATAATAATTATCGGTAAAAGCCAAACATACTCTGGTTTGGAAATAGAAAAGCAGACACGGAACGAACAGTGAATAACATTAGGAGTACTTAATGATCTCGAGGTTATTCATCCATATTTTATTATGGCGCATTTAACACACAGTCACAGTGAACACCGGTGCATTGGTCTAAATTGATTATGACTGCGTGTGTGAATGATAATGATGACAATTACGGAGAACGTTACACAACACGGTATGCCCCGATGAGAAACGGAACCAGACAGTTTCATGACGAACTAAATTAAGCGTTGCTATCGTGAAATTTATATTACATATCCTAAAGTAGCATGAAAAAATCATTTAAATATGCTTGAGACCAATTCAGAATTAGTGAGTTCGAAGTAAATCACAAACAATCACTCGCAAGTTGTTCTGGAAGTTCAACATAGAAATCGTTTGGAAAAGATAGCTAAGGTTCATCGGTTTCACGTTATCTGATTACTGGTGAGCGATTGAGGAATTTGGATTTTCAAAGTTAAAAACCTTCCAAACTTGAATGTAGCTTTTGCACTCGAAAATTTCTCGGATGACCGAATTACGACAATTGATCAATCTAATTTGTTTAATTTCAAATGTGGGGATCCTTTTATTGATTAAACTAGTTGGGTAGTCAGAAGAAGAACAACAACAACGAAGTTACCACATTTCACTAAAGCTCTCTGATAACCAACCAACTGGACTTCTAATGACTCACATTTGACGTATGATGTGCATGCATGGCCAGGCGGGTAAATTTATTGTGACCGTCAACTAATGCACACGGACCCTGACAGCAAGAAGATATCAACTCAACAGCTGGTTAGAAGTAATCAGAACTCAAACTGTCGTTCAATTCTGTGTCACTCCGAACCTATTTTTTCCTTCACTTCCAACGATCCTTTGCTGGTGTTTGGTAAGCAAAGGTAAGGATTGTTCAGTAGTGTTCACTTCACGATTCCAGACCAGTAAGTACTAAACGTACCTAAATGCTGATGGTTGATGAACACCAAAGATATACTAAGACCTTTCATACTGTCCGGGTTCCACAACATCTGGTTTAATCAGCAAACATTGGACCACCTCGTCGTTTGGTACAACACTCGTCTCTGCTACTATGCTTCCTGGCTACAAAAAAGCGTTCAGGACAGTATGTACAGGCTATTCGGTTATGAGATTCCACATGCTGTTCCGAGGTACATTGTTTCTGATCAAAATCCCATTTGCTAAGTTACCGTGTTATGGTAGATATTTCTAAAATGTTTTCAACTTGATATTACAAATGTAAATAGACTCGGTACTTCGGGTAACAGATAGGATCAGCGTTAATTGGAACTAAGTACGTCTTGATCACCACATTATGGCATTGACATTTCAATCTTGAAAGTAGAATCTGAAACCATTGTGATCTCAAGTGGCCCACACCGGCGAATTTGGTTGCTGCCGAATACCCGTTATAATATATGCAGAAATTCACAACAACGAACACAAACAGTATTTTTGAATGGTCGATATGTTAAAAATGCCGCTTCAGACCCTTTGTTCCCAAATTCTGTACACTGCACACATATTTTCAGTCGTCGTTATTAACTGAATGTCTTCAGCCATTCGTTAAATCGATATGGAGCAACGACGTCACTTGCGTATCATCTTAAACCAGTTGCGTTGAACGTGGTTATCAGACAAGTGGATGATTGTTTTCAGTTTGAAATATGACGGTATAGCACGGTTGAATAAGTTGTAACAAACACATGTAAATCTACTCGTTAGGTTCATCGGAACAGTGCAGATTAGGGGGGTCAGAATAGCATACAGACACTTGAACTTGTGTCCTACCTTCAAGAAGACAGTTAATGGGGAGTAAGAAAATTGAGAAAAAACAGTTAGTGGAGGTTAGCAACCACATAAGCGCAACATTAAAAACAAATCATTTGAAAAGAGAACAGTAACATGGCCGCGTCCCACCAAACACACCAATCACTTCTCAGTTTGCAATAATTCAAGTGATTTACGACCATAGTGAAAGGCAGAAAGCAACCTCAATCTACCGAAAAGCTAAGCTATTTGAAGTATCAGTTTGATGATTTGACCGTGTGCATCAGGTCTGCTGGCGACTTCCTAGGTTGACGAGTGTTAGATTCAAATAACTTGTTCTAAGTTGAACCTACTCGGAAACAGAGTGAATATTACCTACAAATCAAACAATTCAATTTATATTGCAGCACCAGCAAACTACCGTGAAGTGGTCATTTTCTATGGGTGTAAGCGAGTTTTACAGTCGGTGATGAGATACAGGAAGGTATTCGTTTGCAAAGACAAGATCTTCTCTTAATTATCGATAAACCATCCAATTCAGCTACCCTGTCCAGATACGGTAACGAACCAAGTGTACTAATATCTTTAACTGTCCTCCACTAAACCCTTTCGGAAATATGGATAACTTTCCTCAAGTATAGGAGACAAACTTAAGCTTTAGCTCATGTTGTGGACGTAACAATGAGCTAAACGTAAAAAAATGCTCAAGGTGAAACTTGCCCAATATTCGGATAAGAGGTACAAAGATGACTTTCTTGGTCATTGTAGAGCAGTTCGAACAAGGATGGAAGTCGCTAGAACAAATTTTTCCAATGTCTCGTTTGCACGTAATAACAGTCCGCTTGTCACTTCAGAGAGAGTATTCGAAGATGCATAACCTTGAAAGTGAGTGTATTAAATGAAAGCGTATTCTCGACAGCTTAACAGTATAAAACTTGTTAATGTCTATTGGACGCCGAATACTTTCTTAGATAGCATGCGTTCACAGCGTGGGAGTGACAATTTTGTTGATTTCTGGCACAAAAAAGCCCAGCAACAGCGGCCCCTGAAAGCTCTGCTATCGCAAAGTCAGTCAGAGGCTACATCGTTGAAATCCACACTAAAGGGAATACCTTTAAGGTAATCCATGAGTCATAAAAATACGTGCTCATTAACTTCATACGCATGGCGGCATTCACGGAAGACAAGATTGTCGATTTTGTCGACTGTTTCAGATGAACCGAGAGAGATAACAGGGGCTAAGTTGCATTACTCTACTGCCTTCTCCAACTTTTCCTGACCGGTGACCAACTGAGAAATACACAGAAATCCCGCTCAAAATATGTGCTGATTCTTGAGCAACGGTGAAAAACTGTCCGGTTAATCGCGCCGCTGATCACCAGTCAGCCCACCATAATTTCGGGACTGATCACTGACAATGTGACTGGTCTGTAAGTAGCATGGCACTTGCGCTCAAAGCTTTGGGGAGCATACCTTGGCAAAGAAGCCGTGTGATTAATCCACCGATTTGTTTTTGGGATGTAGCAGTGATGTAAACTGTCAAATCTAATCAATATAATTCCTTATGCTCATGGGGAGTGTGAAGATGTTAACATAATGGAATCACCGTTGAAGACAAACGGACGAGTCACACATGGGTGAAAATTTTGGTTGGAATTCACATGTATTTCTGACTGAATGAACAGTATCAACGGTAGTGCAAGTTATGCATAGCTGTTAAGAAAACAGTATCATTATAATGAGGATAAATGATCACACCACACTACTCGTGAGTAGTCAGGTAGAGGTACGTGATTCGGTTTTGAAGCAACTGTGATAGAATACAATAAGGAATGCTACAATGCACTCCGCCATGGAATGGTGTTTGCCATACATGGAATTGGCACTGGCAACCATAACGTCTTGGGACTAGTGCTATGTGTAAATAAGAGTTTGTTTGAGGTGATGTTGAAGCATTCATCCCCTGTGCCATCCGCGTTCTCGGCTCACAACTCTAGTTTTAACCGAGTTTCACTAAAACAACTACCTTGTAGCACAGTTTTTCAAACCGATGGCCTTGGGTGAAAAACTTGATCACTCTTCTGTCTGGGTCTTGATGTTCTGGGATCAGCTCAGCTAACATACAACCATGGAATTTCGCAGTAGTTTAATACAACAGGCCACCGGTACTGCAACAAATATTTCCAAAAAATAGCACGCATAGTTTAGGGGTGTGGTCAGTGTATTCTAAAATACTTTACGGTTTGTGCTTGAGTTCTACAAGTGGATTACACAGAAGACACCTACATTCCAAGCATTGCGTCAATGTGGACCCCGCAGAACGCCAGCTCATCCGGAACGAAAGATAGGAAGACGGGTGTTGGATAGTTATAATGAAAACATGACCGAATAAACCGTCAGTTCATATAACTTCTAATATGATGACTGCGAGTATTTCAAAAGTCAGTGAATACCTCAACGCGGCGATGGGGTATGCCCAAAAATCCCTAACGAGCGGACTGTGGACAACACGGATGGGCCGTCGCTCAACGGAGTCGAAAAAAACAACGATAAGTGGGAGGCAAATGACCCTCGACAGAAGGCGTCAGCCACACACACAAACCAGACAGAAGTGCATACGACGTTTGGACGGAAACCGCCGGTGTGATGTGGACCGGAATTCCGGTCCACAAACGCGAACGCGCGCGTGGTGTTGGGACGAGTGAGTTGAACAGTACAGATCGTGCGTTAATGGAAGACTTTTTGCTACAGTAGGTCTTACTGACAAACTATCGATTTAGAAGTCAAGCCAAACCAGATTAAAAATTTACAATATACAGGTTGAGAGATAGTAATTTGACCATCGATACCATCACATATTCGACAATAATAAGAAATAGACGAGTTACGATGGTCGAAATGAAGCCAGAATCTCAGTTTTCAACTTGATGATGCACAAACAAAATAACATAGTTACGTATTACATTGTTACATATTCTGTCTCTTAATTTGATCTAGAGCAATAAGTTTATGAGTACCGAAATTCTGCCTATGAGAGAAATCATCAAAGAAATCTACGCTCGGGTGCAAGTATACAGAATTACATTGTTAGAATGTAGAAATCCTAACCGTAGTTTTTAAATACAAAATCAAATGTCGTATGTGATGCTCCAAAAGTTCAATAGCTGCCAAAATATGCTGAATAGAAGTCAGTCAATCAATCACACTTCTTAGATCGTTCCTGAATGACACTAGATCTTCTATTCCGTCCCCAAGGTCATTTCAACCTATAAGTACAGCAATCGTGAAAAGTTAAGGTCTCAAGCAGGCATATGAAATTACAACGGATTCATTAGAATTATTTAAAACTAGAGCATGGACAAACGCAATGATAGTAGTCATGACGACTGACGATAACCGTCTAACCAGTTTGGTAGTGAGTTTGTGTGTTTTGTGTTTATATGGAACATGTGATCGGTATATAACGCGCTAATCGATTAAGTGTTTAAATGAGGTTCAGAGGTTAGTACTTCCGAACCGTAAACAGAACGGGTATGAGAAAACATATTGTGCGTTGTGCCAATGCTCATTATTAAGTAATCCCTTTGTTAAGCCACAACAAGTTAAAACCAAATGTCATCGGTTTCGTAACGTTTGGACCCTCTCGGAGAGCCTTTATCAAGCGATTTAAATCGATACATAATAATCATCTACCCTTGTTTGCATCTGGGAGCGTCACATGGTGACGTCAAATGCACCATGAACCCATCCTATTGGTAGCCTGTTTAAACACCGCATGTTAAACACACAAACACGTGCCAGATGATTACCTCATTTGGAGCTCGTACAATGACAATTTTCTGATTTAAATCTCTTGATAAAGACTCTCCAAGGGGGTCGAAACGTTGCGAAATCAATAACTCTTTTGGTTTTAACTCGTTATGGCTTAACCAGAGAATTACTTAATTATGAGATTCAGAGGGTTTATGCATGGTTGGCAACGGGAAGTGTAGGGCCTGCACAATCTTTTTTTGAGTGAGCAGTTGGAGGCTTTAGAGTCTGATAGTGATCGAATCTGCCGTTGATAACAGTTTCGACCTGACAATTCGGAAATGGACGCGGAACACTTTGTGAACAATTTTGAAGGTTCTCTCGACCGTAATTTGATGACTTGTGTTGATCAGATGTGATCCAACAGCACTCGAGATGGGTTTCTTCACGCAGTATTTCGACAGGTGCTCACGGATCCTATCTGTTAGTCGCCGATCGGTTTTCTCGATGTTACCGCTTTGACAACAACAGGTCAAATATTTAATTCAGAATGACGAAGTAAACCTTTGCAAACTATCCTTGAAATGCAACACAAACCGGTCGGTTCTTCAGCGGCATGCAAGTCTCGACCAATGCGTCTGTCAACACAAGCCTCATCAGTTAGCCAGCTGTATCACACTGAAATACATCAATGTTGTGCAATAATTTTTGCGTAGCGAATAAATTTCATTTTTTCTGGTTTATTTCTTGAAAAGTTAGCCGCTTTTTAAAGATTAGAAGTCCGAGCTTTCTGATGGAGCGATTTTCGCTGTGAAAAATTGGTATATCCATACGGTTTTTGCGATTATAACAGTTAGCGACGAAGAACCAACAATGCCTCTTGCGTTCGAGCAAGTTCAGGTATTTCTTTAGCAGCAGCAGAAGCAGTTCGCACAACGGTACAACTCTCAATTCTCAAGGGTTGCATTCTGTTCGCCGAACACGCCTTCAAACCCAAGGAACTTCGTGTCCGTGTAACCCAATAGCTTCATGTCGAACACCCAGGAATCAATCGAATGAAGGCGCTTGCACGTATTTACGTCTGTTGACCAATAATGGGTGGTGAATTAGAGACTCTGGCACGCACACGTTAAAAATGTGCGTTAGCTTCAGAATCACTTTATAAAGCATTGTCGCAATCCTGATCGGTCCCAACGACTTCATGGTCACGCATGCACGCTGGTTTTCCAGAGCCATTAGATGGACAATATTTCTTGATTGTCGTGGATGCCTACGATCTGAAGTTGTGCTGCACAACGCTGTATCGGGAACGACCGTTCAGCGGCTACGCCAACTATTCAGTCGATTTGGGTTTCCAGAAACCCTGATGACGGATGACGGCACGCAGTACACGTCACAACTTTTTGCCGACTTATATCTCAGAAATGGAATCAATCACGTCAGATCGTTATAGTTTCATCCCCAGTCAAGTGGTCAGGCAAAACTATTCGTGAATACTTTCAAGCGGGCATTACAGAAAGCCAAATAGGAGGGGTCGCCATGCGATGTCTTAGAAACTTTCCTGCTACACAAGAGAGCAGTTCAAAATCCTCAATAATTGAATGAAGTGTCCCCTACAGAAGCGATGTTCGGTTGAAAGCTCCGATTACTCTTTGACGTGATTCGACCTAGTGTAACATCAAAGTCTGTCAAGAATGAGAAAATGGAGGATCAATTAAGAAAGCAACATAGTACGAAATCACGGACATTCCAATCCAGGGAAACTATACTGGTCTTTGACCACCGTAACAACCAAGTGGAGTGGACCTTCGGACAGGTTCTCAGATGATGCGGAAATGTGAGCTATGAAGTGAAAATTGACACACAGGTTCGGGTACGCCACGCAAAACAATCAAAGCCAACTAGGTAATCAAACGTGATGCGCTGGGTGCAGTACTTATCTTGGGACATTCTGGTGGACATATGTGGCCTTCAAAAAGCTCTGAAAGTCCTCTGCGAACGAAGACAACAGAGTGCCAACTACGTTTACCTCTGCTAAGAATCTGGACCGTTCGAACGGGAACATCGACTTGCCCCTTCCAAATTAATCCCAAACTTCAGACAATAGACAATGTTTTCAAAGAGGAAGTGTTAGGACGGACAAGTCCTAACCGTAGATTTTAAACCTGAAGTCAAATTTGGGATACATTACTCCAAAAGTTTAATATTTTCCCAAGTATGTTAACTGGACAACAGCTAACTAGTCACATAGTTTGGAACGTTTCTAGAAGGCGTTGGACTTCTCCCTCCTTCCTTACGATCTTTTTAATTTACAAATGCAATACCGATGTAGAGTAATTTCGGGCTTTGTCGCGCTTTTTTTCTTTTTGGTGCCTTGGACTGGGAAACCTCGAAGATTGGGGATCCGAGCGTTATGACAGTGCGAATTTTCTTGAGAATGTTTATTCATTTGTTACTACCTTGCTGACACAGTATACATCGATGAATCTTGTTGGTGGACTGGGTAAACGTTTGGATAGTTCCAAGGTTAGATGACGACTTCTGTCTCCAAAGATTGTCAACAAACTTGCGTTCTCTCGAATGGAAGTAACTAATGACACTGATAAAGATGTACATGTAACGCCGACAAACTGGGCGGGACATTTGATGGGTCCAGTTACTAGATTGAAATCTTGGGTGGTGACCTGTTTTGCACCTCGCTAGTATGGATGGATACGGGCCACCAAAGACCGCCAGTTTGCATAGGCGAAACAATGCAGTATCAGTTTGAGGATGGGCATCATGAAGCTTTATAAGTTTGAAATCTGTGTAATGTTTGTTGATGCTCATCCTCACGCTGATAGTCTACAACATCTCGCCCTAACGGGGTATAAGACAGGCCATAGCTTCATTACGTATACATTTCCGGTTACAGTCGATGCCCGTAGAACTGGTGGATAAGCACTCTGACTCGTTGCATGAAGAGTTGCTGGTTCGGTTCTCCATTCAACTTGTTTTCACGTGATAAATTCAAGTGAGGGCCAGACCAGTAGTGAATTATCGGTCTGAGTGTGAGAATCAAAAAGCACTACAAGCACTAGATCAAGCCCTTGCAGCAGTAACCAGTGTAAAATAGCAATCCGAGGTTGACTGTGTCCATGCTTATTGGGAGTGAAAAACGAGTTATAATTCTACTTGAAGTCTTCTTGTAAAAGTCTAGTTGAATCTACAGAATAGTACCACCCATGAGGAATTGTGCAAGCTTTCGAAATGATGCGTCAAGCAGATTGTCTTCATTTGGACTACGATAAAAACGAGTCTCCCGATTTTCTCGGAAATATTTTTACTGATCAGCAATCTGAGATTTGTTCCATTGAAATTAAAAGTTACTCACATTTGATTGTAGCTTTTGAATTCAGTTAGATATATAAATTGATATATGTTGTGACAGATTCATTCCTAAATATTTGAGTGGACGCACTCCAAATAGGGTCTAAAAACAAAACATCCATATATTTTTTCGTCAATCGTAATCTATTTACTTTCAGTTGACCATTTGTTCACAACAGAAAAACATCAATAAGATAATGGTGAATCTGAGACACAAAGAAGAAGTACTCCCAAACCAATGCCATCAATCTACTTGAAAAGCACAGTTCTTTCTGATGGTCACATTTAATCTGCGTAAGCTGAGATTAGAAAAGTGACAAGTATTCCCTTGGGTTAAATTAAGGTTACTTGTCATTTGACAGAGTATGAGATTGGTGAAACGCATGCACTGTGTTCCGTTGGTGAATTAATCACTTGATAAATTGATTTAACTAGGTTTGAAACTTTTAACATCAATGATGTTCACTTTACGCGATTGAAAGCACTGCTATATTTCATTAACGAATGATCCCACTTCTTCTTTTAGTTGGTGTTAATGCATGAAAACAGACAAGAATACAATGATGTTCAATGTAAACCGTGAACATCGACAAACACTACTAGTGGATAGTCAGATGGTCATTCTAGTCCGTATACTTTTCTTGGACATTCAACTTTGCGAAGGTACACACGATTGAAAATAATTTGGAATTTAGGAGACAGAACGAGGTTGCAGACAAGTGGTTCAGCCCTTATTATTTTACATAAGTTGATAAGTTGCAACAAAGGAATTAGTGTACGATGTTCAGTTTGTGTTCTGGAAACAGGCAAGAGATAACAGAATCCATAAATCATCAGAAAACAGCATCTACTTTAGACGAAGACCAATATAAATTCAATTCGGTTTATCCGGTGCATTGTTCGTTGTTAGGCCTTTGATGGTGCAGCTGATGAAGCGACCAAACAATATGGCGGTGCACAGAGTTGATATTATGGTATATGGTGGTACAAATTGGAAACAAGTCACAAGCCAACAGGTTTTTCCGTTTCTCTACTTACATATATTATAATTTTCCAATATTTTCAAACTTTCCAGTGTCATACATTTTTAAGCTGTTTCGCGTAACTATTCAGCATTGTGAGTACAGCTGTAAAATGGGATTTAAACAATGGACTCCAGGTTACTGCATGCAAATTACATATCGGACGACCTGGACAAGGTGAAATCAGACTACTGTTGGGGAACTAATCAGCAACTAGGCACGCCTTGCTTCCAAAGTTCAAGTGGATGCTCAGTTGTTGTTTTTTGGTCGATCGAGATACCATAGTTACTTCATAAAAGTGTTGTCCAGTAGGTTCAACATTATATGAACTAATTCACACACGGAGAAGTATCGAAGTTTAGGGTAGATCCAGTAAAAGATAGATGAGCAACAACTTGCACTACAACTATGACCGTTTAACCAACGGATATCGATGCCTTTATACTGAAGTAGTGTTCAAATAAGAGAATGATATGATATGATTTGATGTACAGTCAAGAAATAGGCAGAATGTCAGTATACACTTACTTGAAAGTAGTGGATTTTTTCACTGACCTATACACATGACAAGTGAAGACCGTATCAGTGAGGCCAACAGGTTCATGGGGAGACAAAATACAAACTTATGAAGTTGATCAGAACAACAGAAAATGCAAGAGGTAAATTAACCCAATAAATGTCGCGCCTACTAGAATATGATTTCACCAACAGTCACATATCTGGGGTCAACAATTGCGTTGCTAACTTTATCAACAGTAGGGTAAATAACTCTCAGATTTGATGTTTAGAAGGACTAGCCTAATACTTAAACAGAGCCAACAAGCACACGTGACTTCAAGATAAGACCAACTGGCTGTGTAATAAGAACCAAACGGGTCCCCAACGTTAACGAGGAAGAGTACAAAACAATCTTTTGTAATTGAAGAAAATGTAGCCCAAACCGTCTCAAGTAATAGGGTAGCGATGAGATGAGGATTGATCACAGGCAGTGAACTTTCCGTGACAACTTAAGTAAAAGTCAGTGATATAGAAGTAGGAAACAAAATCAAATGAAGGATGGGGTAACGGTTCACACACTGGTATGTCAACGATAATGACCGTTGAAATCAGCAGTCGCTGACAGCAAAATCAGACAAATATTGACGGTGAGTATCATGGGTTCATTCTAATAAAGCACTCACAATAACCAATACATTTTTTAGCGAAAAGTAATACTTAGCCAGGTGGATTGATGAGATATCAGTTTCAGATAAAAAAAATGTTCACAGATGTTAACAGGACGACGGAATATATTACGGCACACCGAAGGAATCAACAGTCATACTGATGGATGGGAGTGCGTGCTTTGAAAACGAAGTACTTGCACACTAACCTGGGAATCACACACATACGAAGAACACTGTGCCACCTACAAACGGGTGTGGTATTTGTACACAATAATCGACCAGTCAAAAAGTAGTTAGCGGTCCAGCAAAGTGACTGGGAATCTGCTTCAACACGAATGTCATCAGTTCACTAGGCACGCCTTCAGGCAAGCGTAAAGTCTTAATCTTAATTGAGATATGGTAGGACTCCTTTGACTTCCAGTGAGTCAAAACATAGAGCTACATATATCCTGGATGTGTTAATTGGTCCAATGTGTTGATTGCCAGAACACCGAATCAAAATCTGAAATATGCATGTTATTGGTTCACAGGTATCGGTGGTCTGGAATTTAGAAAATTACAGGTCAAAAGAAAGGTTCTGTATGTGCATTGACAAGATTGTACACAACCGAACAGAGCAGCGAGACAAAACGGAGACGCGACAACGAATTGACAAATAAGAACATTTTATACGAAGTGCAGACAGGAACCAACACGTGGGATAACGTTGATTTAGACATGGATGACATATCAGTAATTGACGCAAAAACAAAAAACTTCAGGAAAGAGGGAACACTTTATTCTACACATCGGCGCGAATGAGTTGCATGACACGAGTTGAATGTGAATGTCGTACGTACCGAAATGTTGACAACTCTGTGACCTGAAAGAAGTGAAGCGTACAAGAGCAGTTGTAAATAGATGCCCATAGTAGTGGAACATATCTCCTAGGTAATTAACGTCTCAACTGATGACTTATTTTGCTGTATTTTGTGTGTACGACGTAAGTAACGTACTTCCACACACATTTTACTTGACAATCAAAAATCCCTCCGACCACCTATTTTACGAGGACACGAAACTAATGGTTTATGTCTAAAAATCATTATTTGCATATGTGACACGGCAAACGGTGACAACATATCTCCACAGGATTACAGCGTTCACCAGATAAATTTTTACCAGCTTTGTAAATTGATAACTTTGCATCTGAGAGGCTTAGCAAACTTATTCGGTAATGCTCAATCGTCACCCTCATGACGGCAATTCTTCATGGATTTCCAATCATCAGATGAAGAAGACGATGGAGAAGATATTTAACCCCGAGTCAAAACCTATGAATATAATCAATAATATCGCGTAATACGATTGGTTGGTGAGTTAATTAAAGTGTAAGCTCCTCAAACACACATGTTACTTGGTCAAACTGTCAGCTTGTTATCCTTGACTGTTGAGGACGCACAAGATGTTATGACAAGACTAGAGTGGAGATTATAACTCATGTCTTAAATTCTGTCCTTTTTGGTTGTAACCTGTACAATTGACTAGGAGGTGGGTGACCTATTTCAACTTATCTAAAGTAAAACCATAAAAGTATTGGAATTCGATGAATTTCGTTCAGCAGTTTTTAGGGATTTCTTATCTTCATCAGCTGTTACGTTCTGCCTGTATGAAAATGGCCAACGTTGTAGATCAGTTCACTTAACGAAAATCCCAAGTAGAAAAAAGGATAGTTTGCCCAAATGTCTACTTTGAATATTTTAGAAATTTATATTTCTTCTCGATGGAAATCAATAACTCTACTCACGTAGTAGATGTTTTACTTTTCAAACAAATAGTTAAAGCCCTAGACTAACGGGTATCCTCATTTAATCCTCGAGAAAACACTATGAAACATTTCAGTGTTGCACTTTGAATTTCAAAAATACAATTGATAATGTTGATCGAAACTGCCTTTTAACTCCTCTTCTCTCTCACACCCACATAAAACCTATGAGAGACCAATTCAACAACCGAATTCAATTTACTTGTGTACCCGACCGCACATCGCTCTTAATTCCTGATAACCGAGCTATTCTCCAACGTGTCATGCTATCTGAAAGTAATGTAGTTTCAAGAGCTAGCTGATCGTAAGGAAACAGCCTCCCACGTGTACTGATATTGTTCTTTCGGATTGCGCAAGTCCTGATAACAAACTAAGTAATGCTATGACTACAGTACTGTGTTGGTCGTCCTACGAAAGGCCGAGATAGCATTCCTCAAAGTGCAAGAACGTTCTACACGAAATCAACGTCTACGGTTAACGTACAGTCAATCCTCTGCCCAGACGACACTTTCTCCAATAACAGCATGTTTTACAGTAAAGTATCTTTGCAATACGTTTACTCTTAGTATAAGTTAGTAAGTTCACATCACTAGGCTCTTTTCCGACGTCACATCTTGTGTGCCTGGTGTTTAGAAACTTACTACTTATTCTTACATTTAAGTGGACCCTTTGTTTATTGCTGCTTGCTTCCTCATGGATGATATTATCATCATGTTATGTTGTCCAACTTACTGTCACATCATCCAACCATGTAAACCCATTTACTTCGTCATAGTTGACAGATTATAGCCAATCGTCCATAAACTAAATTCGCATTATTTACATTGACCATAAACCGTACCCATTCGACATTCTTCTCTCCCTCAGACGCACACAAACTCGTCATAAGTTTATATCTACTGGCAGAACAACTGTGTCCACACAAGGCCTCAATTTGCCTCCATTTGTCCAACATCTATCTAGTCAACTAATAGCCTAATTTATATCAAGTAAATAGTTGTTCGTGTACCTAAAAACGCTCAACTGGAATACGTAGGGCATTTCATTTGATTACTGATGAGTAGTAGGGGATTTTGATTTTCATGTAGAATGAACATCACCACAATTGATCGCAGCTGTCGCATTCCCATAGAGTTTCCAGTTGGCCCCTTTCGCGAAGAAGCACTAGACTTGAGTTTCGCTCTCACTAGAGCTTGAAAGGGGCCGACTGGAAAGTTTATTGGAATGCGACAGCTGCGATCAATTGTGGGTGAGGTTTAGTGTACATATCATTTGAAGTGAACGTCACTCACAATTGCATCTCCCTTCGAATTGATCGGGCAGTTTCAGAATCACTTACCCGCGAAGGCTGAAAGTTTACATAGGATAATTCAACAGTGTCTACTATGGGTCAGGTACACAGTTGTCACATGCAGGTGTGGACAGAGATATGACTTCGACCGTGCCAAGGATGCATCAGTGACGCGCTGTAACTGTTGTATACACGTCAATACCGCCTGTGTATTCTACGATCTTGGTTACATCCAAGCTCCATCCAGATAAATCGCATAATCCTCGACAAACGATGCATCCACTCAAGTGCACAAGAATGACGCTACCATTTGCAAATGTTAGAATATAGTTTTTTACATTGCCTGAATCACGTGTTTCCTGTGCCACTGTGGTTGTCCGTTTAGTTCAAGGTTGGTTGCGTCCGAGCAGCAACGCAACACTGTCAGGAAGAATACTTTGTAAAGTAATTTTCTTTGGGAAGTGGCTTACATGAAGGTTTCTGGGCTTATGACAGTTGCTATAAGTTTAGAGTAATGTTCAATTCATGTTAACAAAATCCCCGGCTGCTGTTGTGAACCCCCCTAAGAGATATGCTGAGTCAAATATGCAGTAAAAGTGCGCTTGACAGTTTTCGAATTTCTAGATCACTAGATGAAACGGAAAGACTGGATCGCAAGGAATACGCGACAGTCGCCGCAAATTACTCGCAAGTCAAACCACCAAATAAGCACAAAAACCACTCTGTTCCAATCCAAAACGTGTGTAACGGGGAGAAAAGTACAGAGTACTTATGTGGTGCACGGTGACCTATAAACATTCCTTAATCAAATGAATAAAGCTCAGTTATCAAAAGTAGCAGTCAAGGTCACTATGTCACCAACGCGCACATTGAGGTAAAGACTGCTCTGTGTGATATTTTATCCTATTGTACTTTTACTCAACCTAGAGAACCTTCTCTATGCTTTGAAGACATTTTGTTGACAACTGAATTGGTATACTCCCCCACAGCAACTCTCTCTTATAAAGGACACTCCAATGCAACAGAATTTTGAAAACAGCACCACTTCTGCGACAATTTCTGTTTTCACTCCTCTGATCCTTGCAGCGACGTCCACTATGATACGAGGTTGAGTGTTGTATTTTATTTTGGACTACGTCGCTCTCAATTTCATGAAGTCAGAGGATCACAACCTCATTTTGGATTAAACGAAGGTCAATGTGACCGAAAGTGTTCGTTGCATACTGGCGATCTATTTGCACTAGAAAACTTGGCAAACCTACTCGCTTGCCGTGTTTTTAGTTTTCACTAAATTCCGATTATTTAAAGGTTAACGTGAATGATCAGTTGTCATTGCCCATCCTTTCTGGATCTGGACATTGAGAGAATTGGAAACGGACTTATGTGCTCTTCGGTATTGAACAGTTCACGCAGTTTTTTGACTGCCTACATTGGAGCACATTACAGGTTTAGCGAATGATATCTGGATCGGTTCATAATGAAATACAGCATTCACAATTTTTTGCCACCAAGCTAGGCTGAGCAAGAGAAACGTTATCTGCTCATCACAGACGGTGTCCAACAGACTGTTTGAAAACAAATTAGTTATTGTTAACAACAGTCTCGAAGTCTGAAAAAGCCAATGCATGCTGAAGGAATGCAGACTATCAGGACAGACGGAAAGTTGTGTATCAACGCCGGCTTGTCAAGGTGATTCGAACGATAGGTATGCAGAAGAAGGTAGGCAGAAGATAGATATCAGCTTCGAGCTAAGTGTTTCAACAACAAGCCCAGAAGGACACTCAACAACTTGAAGATAAAAGTTTCACAGCGAGCAAAGGACGGCTGTTCAAGTGGTAACAGAAGCAACGTGAGCTCTGCATCCTCAGCTAGGAAAGCACATGAGATATCTACCACATTCACCAAGGTCTAGTTTACATATGCAGTGAGCAAGTGAAGAAGATATCAATCTTCAGAAATAAATTCTATCCACTCTACTGTATTGTTTCAAACTAGGTTGAGGTCGCGTGGCGTTCATACGGAACAATATACGGAAACAGATGAAATCAAGCTGCTTGCCGACCATCTGGAGGTATACCTCTCAGCCAGTCACAACTTGATGTTTAGAACGCCAATTATGTGTCGCGGTGCAGAAAAATATTCCAATCAATAGGACAATCAACGGAATCGAAATGATGGTCAGCATTTAGACAAATGCACGGTCCAAACAGTATTAATCAACTTTTTATCCTTGAACACATCACTTCGTTTAGCACCGCTAAACGTAGGTGTTTGTCAAGCTGTGAAAATGACGTGCAAGAAAACCAGACGAGCCCTGTGTCGAAGCGATGGATTAAATGAACGTGATGAACAGGCCATTCAATTAGATATAGTCTTCAGCTGAAATCGCCATTCTCCATTGTTGTATTTACATATTTTATGCAATACGTCCGATAGTTGTGTCCTCGATCGTTGTGACGATATCAACAGATCGGTCTTGTTGTGTCGCATTTGGGTAGCCAATATATATGTATGCCCCGGCCCTGTTACTGTTTGCTAGCCTACCGACCAATCGGTCTTGCGCACATGTGTGTCCGAGTCACTATCTGGTATTCGTGTTCCACAAATCACGTCATTGGATTATTACGTTCATATTGACTAAACTTGGCTTTCCTTGTCTTGATTCACTTGTGTACATATTTTGCGTTGGTACGTTGCGTGTTTACAGCACGAATACAACCGGTACTCACCGAATACGCTTCGAACTCAACATTTGATAGGTCACGTTTCAATAAATCTTAACAGAAGGATACAAGATGGGCGAGCAGTTGAATTGATGGGGTCTGAGACTGACGTGATCTACTTGCTTCTACAAACTGAGCGTAAATTCCAAGTGCACACAACGTATGCCTCACTCGTTTGCTTGTTCACCTCTTTTCGCTTAGGTGTTAAAATCCATTTTATAGATAATGTCGAATTAGAAAATAAAGTAAACCAGCGATAAATAGGATACGCACATCTCAAGTGCGGTCGTACCCCAGTCAACGAGTGAACTGATGGCATTCACATCATAACGACCTAACTACTCAGCTTAAAATGGTACCAATCTCCGGCATGCTTTGATTGCGTATTTGGGGGAGAGGAAAGTGATATAGCACACACCTATTGATTGCGTTATAGGAACGAGAAATGTTGACACTGGAACAGTTTTGGCGCACCAGCTATTCTTCTCATGATATACTAAGCTATAAATCATCATATGCAGTTGGAATATGGGCAAAAGTAATGTTTTTTTAAGTAGTGTTACCCCCTCCCTCCTTAACCAAACGGTTTACGTCTTCTTTAGGAGTAGCCGGTGTAAGCATGGAGTACTGCACCTCAATTTCCGTGCAGCCAGTTGAGGATAACAGCTTTGAGTTAGTTTTGCAAGGAAGTACTGTATCCAACATGTCTGCCCAAAATGTCTGACTACCGTGACTCCAAAAGAAGGCCGGAATGCGTTATGGGACTTGTTATCCGGTAAACACCTCATCTGTCGTCATCGAAGATGCACCGCATATTCCACCTTGCCTTATGGAATCTGAAAACGCGACTCATCAGTAATCAAAATACCGCTCAACAAGTCGACGATTTCTGTGATTTCAACTTGGAGAGAAGTCCTAGTCGAGAGGTCATCGATTTGAGCCAACAGGAAAATTACTGTCTCCTCTCAAGGTGATCAGGCAATCAGAGTATTACTCGCAGGCGAGAGTGACTAAGTATTCACGTATGATCATTTAGTCCTGTCTAATGTGAGGTCAATGACGTAGTGGTAAACACGGTTGCCTCATGAACAGCGTGGCCGTGGTTCTAGTTCCGGCAGTGGCGAGGATATGCACTACTGAGCAGCTCTAATGAGAGCGAAACTCGAGTCTAGTGCTTCTTTTCGAAATAGGCCGACTGGACATTCTATGGGACTGCGACAGCTGCGATCACTTGTGCGTTATGTTCAATTTATACGATATTGAGCTTCTTAAAAAAAATCCTAATGATCGTCCACCTTAAGGATTGTCCCACTGTGTTTGCCTTTACAATCCGCCTAAATCTGGAACCGTTGTCCTTAGTTTTAAGTAACTTTAACACTTATTGAAAACGTTCAGAGACAGGTTACTAGAAAATTCCTCTAACTAGCTGTATTAAATAAATTCTGTGTGAGTTAAAGGCATATCAGACGAGACTCTATTCATCACAACACTCTATACCCCGAGTCATCCAACTAACAAGGATGAATGTCTAAAGAGTCATTTTTTAAAACTGGACTTTAGAATGAGTATGGGAAGGAACTCCTCCACAGTCAGGGTACAATCACAGTGAAACATAACGCCCAACTCTGTGGCGACGGATAAATCGGTTGTTTTATAATTTTATTTGATCAGCACATACATGAGAGACAACCTGCATCACAAGTTTCATAGTCATCATCCTAGATCAGTCTCAAAAGTTATCAAAAAAATACGTTTAACGAAACGTTGTTTCCGTGTGGGTCATCGATCGTCGCAGATGTGGCTGAATGGCAGTAGATTCATTGGCATTTCCCTTTACTCATTCTTCTCCACATCTATAAACCGAACAACACCAGTTTCACTCGACTAACGCCGGGATGAGAAAGGACAAGCAAAGACCTTTCTCCTAACTGTAACAACCTAAGAATCTGTTAGTCCTTTCAGTATATTATTTGAAGAACGATTACTCCATAGATAAATCTGTCACTGAAGAAAATATTCAGGTGATCGCATTGTAGTGACCTGGAAACAACTCCGGTCTACCTGCTGTGCGATGTCTAAAATTCTTCCCAAAATCTTAGCTCACATTTTATATAGGATCTTAGGCATCTTTGTCTGCCGTCTGCTTGGTACATGTGATTGCCATGATCGTCCTGACATTTTCTGCTACCTTGGCGTGGTGGTAATGCTTGTGTGCTGTTTTGATCCGGAGGGCTGTGCTGACTGCGACCTCGGTCGTTGCAGGTTCAACTGTCAGATTGGCCAAAGGGGAGCAGCCAGACAAAAAACAGATGCGTTCGTTGTGAAGTGTTCGTTGTGTGTGGTGTCAGTCTGTTGCGTTTCGGTTCGGTTTGTTATTTTATTTTTGCCTGGTCTGATTCTCTGTATGTGACTGGTCTGTCTGTGCAGTATTATATCTATGTGAATGTACCGAATGTCTTAGGTTCTGACTGTCGAGCCTGTCCTGGATGGTTGATGCTGCTGCGTGTGTGTTACCTGCTGCCTTGCGGTACAGGCTTTTGAGCCAAAGGCTTTGGTTGAGGGCCCTAATCGCTCTCCTGTCTAGGTCTGGGCATCCTGACAGTATCCTAAGCCCATAAAACCCACGAATATACAACATAAATCAAATACCATACTGCATCGGCCGTCGCGCAGGATAAAACGGGTCGCCCCACCTGTTACACATGGCAGGGTGGATAGGCGAAAATACGCTACTGCCAATCACTCACCCTCATACTGTCCCACCAATATTAATCCCCGAGCAGATAATGCTGACTCAAGTTTCAGTAATCCGAAGAGCAACCTGAAACAGACCCGGGGACGTAAGACGCTCTGTGTTGGAGCATGGAATGTGCGCACGCTGCTGGTCGCGATGGAACTGCGTCGCTATGGGATCGATGTAGCAGCCTTGAGCGAGACGAGGCTTGCGGACCAAGGTAAGTTACGAGAAGCAGGTGCTGGGTACACCTTCTACTGGATAGGTTACCCGACAGACGGTACTCGGGAGTATGGTGTCTGTTTTGCAGTCGCTGACCGCATCAACGCTTTGATGATAGGCGAACCGCATGGCATCAGCCCTCGAATGCTGTCTATGCGCCTGCGACTCGGTCGAGATAAGTGTGCTACATTTGTTAGTGTTTATGGTCCAACTATGTGCCACACTGATGATACAAAGGACCAGTTCTATTATCAACTGTCCGCCACAATCTGGTCGACGCCGGTGACGACTCGACTGTTTATTCTGGGTGACTTGAACGCTCGAGTCGGGCGCGACTCGGTAGCTTGGCCGGGAGTCCTCGGACCCTACGGCATTGGTTCAGTGAACCAGAACGGCGATCGTCTGCTCCACCTGTATGCTACTCACGAGTTGTCTATCACGAACTCCCG
>JTDE01002328.1:49629-71663 GCA_014338405.1 Paragonimus skrjabini miyazakii | reverse complement strand
AGACGAAGACCTCTTTTCAATGTGCAGTTGCCGCTCGTCTGTACGACGAACCTGTATCCACTACCTCTTGAGGGTATGTGGCAGTTGATCAAGGAACGGATCACGACGACAGCCACCGAGATGATTGGTGGCAAACGCCAGAAACGTCCGGACTGGTTCGACGACAACAATGCGGTTATCGCCTAACTGGTACGAGAGAAGAATACCGCGTTTGCTACCTCCACGGTGGACCCGGACAATGAAGCGAAGAAAGCGAAGTTCCGAAGTATCCGCCGTCAACTGTCCGAGCGTATCCGCGGAATCAAAGACAACTGGTGGATAAAGCAGGGTGAGCGGATGCAGGGCTTCGCAAATCGTCGACAGCATAAGGAGCTCTACGATTCGCTCAAAGCGAAATTCGGCCCATCTATCCAGTATACTAAAGCACTGGTAGACTTGGACACCGGTTGTTCGTGCACCCAGCCAGAGGACATCATGAAAGTCTGGCGCAAACACTTTGGTAGCCTACTAAATCGTCCCGCTACCATTGCTTGGGTGACCGTGAATAACCTGCCGCAACAGGCCATCAAGCCTTCACTTGCTCTCGCTCTTGATTTACTAGAATTGCAGAGAGCGATTAGTCAACTTCGCAACGGTAAGGCTGCAGGTGAAGATGGATTGCCAGGCGAAATCCTGAAGAATGGCAGACCGGTGATGGAACGTGCACTGCTCCAGCTGGTTCACTCCATCGGGGAGCATGAGGAGATGCCACAGGATTTCAAGGATGCTGTGATAGTTCCTTTATTTAAAGGTAAAGGTAACAAGCAATGCCCCGACAGATATCGGGCATCAGTCTGCTGAGCTGCGCAGGTAAGGTACTCGCCAGAATCCTTCTGAACCGGCTGAATTCGGATGTCTTAGAGGCCAATGTTCCTGAGGAGCAAGACGGATTCCGGACGAATCGGAGTACGATCGACCTGGTGTTCGCTGCTCGACAGCTTCAGGGAAAATGCCGGGAATGGAACCAGTCCCTGTATGCCCTCTGCGTCGACTTCACCAAGGCGTTCGATTCCGTGAGCCGCGAGGCGCTGTGGACGGTGCTTGGTAAGTTTGAATGTCCAGGTAAGTTCGTCAATTTGATTAGATTGTTGCATTTGGGCATGAGGGCAAACGTGCAATCGTGTGGATCTACCTCTGATGATTTTGACATTGTCACTGGCGTGAAGCAGGATTGTGTTCTGGCTCCATCCCTATTTAGCTTATATTTGACTCCCATGCTAACAGTTGCTTTTCAGGAATCTGGGGAGGACGGTGTTAAGGTAGAATACCGGACGGATGGGCGTCTGCTGAATATTCGACGCTTCGGCGCCCCAACCAGGTTACATACCTCACTGGTACGCATGCTTCTGTTCGCAGATGACAGCGAGCTGTTCGCACATAGCGAGGACGAACTACAGCGATTGGCCACGGCTTTCGCGACCGCGGCATCCAAGTTTGGACTGGATATCAACACAGGTAAGACATTTTCTTTCTTTCAGCCTTCTCCGGGCAGAGGTGCTGTCTGTGCACCTTCACCTCAATACCGTGTTAATGGAGATTTTGTCAGCAGCTGCACAGATTTCTGCTACTTGGGCAGCAATCTGTCCACCGATCTGTCCGTGGACCGTGGGTTGAGAGCTCGTGTGGCAAAGGCTAGTACTGCTTTCGGACGTCTTGAAAGACGTGTTTGGAAGAACCATAGCCTGGAGCCGAGCACTAAGCTCTTCGTCTACCGCTCAGTGGTGCTGTCAATACTGTTGTACGGCAGTGAAACATGGACATTGTATCAACGGAACGTGCGCTATCTGAGCCACTTTCGTTTGCAATGTCTAAGACGCATCTTGGGTATTCGGTGGTCGGACATGGTTCCGAACACTGAGGTATTGCGGCGAGCGGACATGAACGGGATGGAAGCCTTGCTGATGTTGAATCAGCTTCGTTGGCTGGGTCACGTCCGTCGGATGGGCGATGACCGTATCCCGAAAAAGGTGCTATATGGACAACTGAGATCAGGTTAGCGAAGTCCTGGTGGCCCAAAGCTGAGATACCAGGATGCTGTGCAGGTAAGTCTTTCACGTTGTAAAATTGATTTTAGATGTTGGGAAGACTTAGCGTTGAACCGGACTGCTTGGAGGAATACAATTCGGACGGGCGTCCGTGAGTTCAACGAGCAGTTATTGCGCGGCCGAGAACGAAAGCGCGCGGTACGCAAGGGAACCATCGGTGCCATAGGTCGTGGTGACATGACTATATGGCGTTGCGATGTGTGCGGTCGCGAATGCGCTGGCCGTTCGGGATTAGTAGATTACCAGCGTACTCATAGTGCACCGTCGGCGAAGAGACAACGAGTACGCTAGGCTCAGGTAGTTCATACCAGCATATCCGTTCTGTTTTTGTTAATGATTGCATCGACCAAGACCATGGTCGTTTGGCAACTAATCTGCTCCTCTTTTCAGCAACTTGGGTGTCTGTGATCTTCTACCTACTCTTCTCTTGGGCTTTGCTGGTGTATTGAATGATGAGTCGTCTGTCTGATCTTTTCGTAGTTCAACTTTGAGTTTTGTTTTTCAACTTTGTCCTCTCTTGAATGCAATAGCATGCATTCGTATACTTAAATGCCTCTTGTATTACAGTTTACATATCTTTCTTCCTAGTACAGATCTTGTCATTGCGGTCTCTCTCACTGTTTATTTTCCGAGAGATAAGGGTTTCCTTTTCGTGCTAGCCATTCAATTGGCTAACCAGCATTGGCCAGCTGGACACAAAGGCCTCACTCACACACCTACTGGTCTTATTCCTTCGGGTTTACACCGGATACGTGGCGTGTGAGTGGAACTGCAAGTGGTGCAGCGCAAGCCACTTGCGGTGATGGTTTATAGCGCAGGCGTCCTTTGGCTTCGGTCACTGTGACAGGCTAATCCGTTTCGGATGCCGCCAACCATGACATGTGATCGCGTTTTTTTTGTTTGCATGCTTGTCGGCCTAAATGCGCTAATGGCGCCATAAACACTCCTCCGGCTAGCTCGCGCGCTTGACGATCGGATCTTCAACCTCCCTAGCTACTTTTGCGTATTGGTTCCGTTTAGCGTTGGTTGAGACTTATCGTAATTATTATTAATAATATTAATATACTTTCGATCTGCCACAATTATTGGTATTTTATTTCGTGTCTGGTAGTTATTGCGTATACCTGGGAAGGTGCACGTACGCACTAAAGTATCATGTCTGTAACCAGAATGCTGAACTTCAATGTTATCAAAATCCCTAATAGTTGTGGTGCCTTTTCGCTATCATTTAACACCGTGAGACATTGTTTAAAAGTTGGGGGTAATCTTGTTGTCAACCAAGTAAATGGTAACTCATTCTATACGATATATACTATTGAGCCCTACGTCTCACATCCAACCTACTGGATTAGTGAATCTTTGGTGATGTGAGAAACATAGTCGAATGAAATTATCCTTTATCTCATTCGTTTGTAGGAGACTATCCCTGTACAAAGGTATAAACGCAAACAGTCAGTTCAAAATGCGGTCGCCGAATAGCTCACCATAGGCAATCCCGATCAATGTGGAAAAGGAGCACCAAGGAGACGAGATGCGCGTACCAAAAGTGTATTGTTAAGTAAAATCAATTCAAACAAGTATTCATCATGTACAGGGAAAAGTAGTGTACAATATATGAAAATAGAGCGAAATATTAAAATATGTACAATTCCCTATAAGTTATATTGCATAACATCCCTTTAAACAGTACTCTTACGTTTTGGACAATACAAAAGAATCGAACTCAATTTGTGACATCTGCCAACAAAATATTTTAAGATTACACATCTTCGCCTTATCTGTTTTTCTTTCCAAAATATAATCTCTGCTCATAATCGCACATTTCCTGTTTGACTGTTAATTATCTTGTCCTGGTAAATAAAACCTGCTATTAAAGAAGTCCCATCGAATTTCTCTCAATTTTTCGGTAGTCAAACAAGATTACCCCATTATTTTTTCTTCGCAATTTAATGACATTTCGGCTATTTTCAAATCGCAGATTTTTTGCATAGAATCTGATATTTGCTCAAGAAGAGATAAGATACGCAATCTATTTCGTTTTTTATTGGATAGTTTCTATACTCCACAATGGAGCGTCAGTAGTTCTACTTCATCCTGACTATCAATATCTTCGTCACCAGCAACTATCAACCAAATATAGACAGCTGAGAATTATGAATTGTCCCTAATCGATACTACACTCTCGTGATTGTCTTTTACTACAGGTTTTGTGGGAAAAAGTCGCCGTAATTATGTCGCACTATGACTGTGGAAAATCACACTGTTGCAGAGTGTGGATAGATAACATTCACATTCCGTATTGATGTTCTTTCTAAACTTGGTGCGAAACTGGCTAGAAGGCGACAAGCTTTCGTTCTAACGAGCCCATACTGCGCGATATGAGGTGTTGATGTAAATGATAATAACCACTCTTTGTGGAATGTTTAATTACTTTTTTGAAAATCAAGGTCATAACGTAAGAAACAATATGATAACTAAGCATTTCTGCGTCCAGGTCTGGGATTAATATCATCACAGACATCAGCTTATCAGTGGTTTGTGCTTATGCATAACCACCATACAGCTATACAGAAAAAGAACAAGGAAGGAGAGGACCTGACTAATGAAAACGAATGTGTCTGTATTTGAGCGCATGACGTCAAAGTGCTTACACCATTGCAAACAAACAATTGAGCTAAGAGCAAAAGTATGGCGTCATCAGTAAGGCAACTTCCTTGCACCTTTCATTGGCCCGTGTCATTAAGTGCGCTTACTTCATTGACAATGCGACCAAGCAGTATTCACGTCACTGAGTTCAACCGGCTGTCATCACACCTGAAGTCTCCAACCACCGACTCTGAATCATGAGAGCCACAGCACGAGAGACAAACCCCACTTACAAAGGTCAACCCCTTAGTGAACAATTTTATTACTCTACGTCGGGTCATCATCTGTTTACTTCGCACTTCACGCTAGTCAGCTGCAGTATCAGTAAAGAGTGCTGAGTGTGGCATACGATTAGCTGTTATTCCTAGTATATGGTCTAACTATTTGTGCAAACTTGAAGATTGGATGCCAGTTTTGAAGTTCAAAATCAGAATTGAATGAACAGATGTACTGTCACATGTCATTCTGTTTGTCAAGCTTTGGCCAATTGTTGATAAAACGATAGTACTGTTTGTAAAGTTATATGTGTAATTTTTACCAAAAATAAATTCATCTGTCTAGGTGATTACATATGTCTAAAGATGCATACCTATATTACCTTGCAGATAGTTGCTTAATATAGTCAGGTCTTAAGTATTTTTTTATTAAGTAAAGGAGAAGTTCGACTTCCGTGCCAATTAAAGTTGTCCGATTGTAAAGTAAATACCGCCCACATCTGATTGTAATTTCCGCATTCAGATCTATTTTTGGCCAGCTACTTTCAAAAAACGCATCGAACTTGAGGTTCACCTTTGACTGAGTTAAGCAGTAGTGCATATCCTTGTAACGACCAAGAGTTGAATTGTGGTCCATATTCCTCTCACATATAAACTAGGCAGTTGAAATATAGCACGTGAAATATAGCACGTGACTCCAAATGTGAAGTTCTGATGCCTGTTTTTTTTATTTGTGCGGATGTACGCTCACAGATGCTTCCTAGTCAAAAATAAGACAGACTTGTCTTATGCGCCCAAATACTTTGAAATTCGTGTCACATGATCATAACGTTGAATTTGAAAATATCTAAAGTAAATTGACATGCACGTCATCGCTACTTTGAACGAATTCCCTCGGACGAATTTGGGGCTCACCAGACATCTGATTATCACATCCTAACCGCATAACCTATCTTGTCTAGATGTTCGTTCGCTCTGACAGCAAAAGAAGTATTTGAACGAGTTGGGCAAACATAGATTAAAAGTGGAATTTGTGCTGAAGCAAATATACAACGGCTTCGATGTTTACTGTCGCTGAAATCATCCCACAAATCATTAACGTTCGCTGTAACCGGGATTTTTAAACTTACGGCTTCTAGGCCATTGCTTAAATTCTAGGTCCGTGGTAAAAGTGTACCTCGCGTACCGCGGATGATGTAAAATCGCAATGAAACATAGACATCTGAATTTGTTGTTGTTTTCGGTGCCAGGTATTTTGAACGCTTTCACAAAATTAGAATTTGTTCAGAAGCACCCTTTCCTTCTTACTCAGAATTAGTGAAGTAAAACAAGGTGGAGGGCACAAAGACACAGATTTCATTAAACTTGCTGGGCCCTCTTGGATCTCTTATGAGATCGGTGTTTTTGGTTGATTTCACTTAAATACAACCCGTTGTTATATCAGCTTTTGCATTCATATAGGTGTCTTGGTGAACTCATGTTGAAAGGAAGCATCAGACACGAGGTTAGCACTAAGTTGAGCTCACCAGTGATGTGAATCCTCACCATGATCAAGATATGAACTTCGATCCATGTTTTCCCGATGAAATCGTGTTGGCCACGACACTGTTGATCTCACATTGGGTAGCCCCGAATTTTTCCTACGTTCCCCAACAATAGCTAATGGATGATGCTCAGAAACTAGTGCAATTTCAGTCGTCTTGTTCTCTCGAACTATACTGATTGCAACTTCTACTCGAACGTGGAAGCCGTGATCAGACGAACGGTGTCCAGTTTGTTCCACTTAAGAGTCTCGAACGCTTGTCAGTACTGTGAACTACACTCTATGTTGAAAACTTCTCTCCAGGAAACGATAAACAATTTGATTGCACGTTTTTCTAGTCGGAGCACACTTAACCAAAATCAGATTGAGCATGCGAAACAGTCGACGCGTAATTTGGGTGCGTTTCGCCTAAGCCTTAACATGTCCGATGAAACTTACGGTCCAGTTACGCAATGACATTTTGACGGGAAAATCCTTGAACAAAATTAAGTGCCGCCAACGTGATGCATTTCCATAATCGTTTACTCATCAGTTATACGATGCTGCTAACAAAAAAAATGGCATTGGTCAGCATGGACCAATTGTTAAAAACTCCTGTAGATGAATGACTTTCCATTTCAACATTTAGACCTAAATAAACGCAATTACAGATCGAATATACTCCAAATGAAGATATTGTTTCCGCTCCAAAACATATTGCACTAAAATTCTATTTACTCGGCGGTGGTGAATGCACAAACCATTCTGGATACAGTTTTCCAAGCACGGCTCATTTCAGCGTAATTTAGCTCTATGCTGCTTATCCTCGATGTAAATAAGTCCGGATCAAATAAATCTTGTAGTAATAAAACTTGTAATCGCGTGTTGTGGAATTTGCAGAATAAAATGTTATTAAATAGAGCTTCCCAACCAAAATGCAAATTCGAAAAGCGTGGACACATTATCCTGGACAGCATTGCGCCTTAACCAGTATAGCAAGGAAGTGCTCGGTTTTTTAGTTCTTCATACAACTTGCAGATGCTTGAATTCATAGCGTTGTAACAAACTTCCACCGAGTTATTAGATCTTAACGCTCCGGAAACGCGTAGCTGATGGACGTCGAAAAGCATCACGCAACAGCACTGCTGGGCTGCGTGTACCGTTGACATGACTGACCATAAGAGTGGTAGTTAGACAGCTTGAAACAAACGTGTCTCTTGATTCAGTGAGATGAGATTGAATAAAATTTACAATAGGATAAACACACACCTTCAGTCTTACTTGTGCGTTACGCAAATTAACAATAGCAACCTTTGATTTTTTACTGAGAAACACGTTAAAACACATTCATTACAGCCTTTTTATGATGCATCACTATAGTTCACAGGTACAACTGTAACACCTAGTACGCAATAAAACATTATCGGTCAGGCAACACTTACTGATACCCAAAGAGTACATCGGAGGCATAAAAAAAGGCTGGACATGCATATAGGGCGTATACAGTTGGGTATTTAATAAAGACATAATCATCAATGTACCAGCGCTAACCTAATCAACAAAATCACAAAAGAAAGTTTTAGACACTTGCGTGCACTGAGGATTCTTTTGATTGTATGGCTTTTCGAAAGTGGCCGGCTGGAAAGTCTTTGGGAATGTGAAAGCTGAGACCAATTGTGGGTGATGCTTAATCCACATTCCGTCTATGTGAGCCTTAGGCCTGTTCCAAAGGACTCGTTCCAACCAAATTATGAAGAATATATTTTCTTTGGAGTTTTATATTCGGATATATCTTTCTCTCTTGCCCAAAGAAATAATAGTCTAGAAATCACCGTTTAGTCTAACTCTACGCTCTAGATTGCTGAATAGGTCCAGATCTACCGACATTATTTCCTCTTTTCAAAGTAACAAACTATCAGTAGCCTCCTGATTAATAGTCTTAAACAAAAACTAAAATCAAAGCCTATCTTAGACTTTAATGTGTAAAATAGACTAACAAACCTGATGGTCTATCATCATCCATTCTGGAGTGGAGTGCGAAACTTTAGGCTAACCTAGGGTTGGATTAATCACAGAATTTTATACAGCGCAAAAAGTTGACTTCAGAAAGACGGCAAGCCTCACCACAATCCTTAAATTTAGAAGAGTCGAATTTCACCCGATTCCGTGCATATACGATACTAAATGTTAATTAACGCTCGAAATTAAATTAAATTCGACAGCGTGGACGCTGGTCATTTTGCACTTTCCACGCTCATTCCTGTTCTGTTGGGCAGCTTATCTCTCACGGTGATCAGAGTGTACTATCACTTCTCTCAACAGACAACACTATCGGTGTCCTGTTTTTGTCTATGGAAGCTAGTTACTGTGGGGAAAATTTGACTACCCATCATCCTTTTGTGGTTTGGTGTGTACACACATTAATTCGGTCATCCCAATGTATACGCCAACAGAGCCTGAAGTGAAATGGCAGCAGGAATGGGCAAAAGATTGAACGTGCAGTGTGCGTAGATTCAAACTGAACCTGAAACAAGCTAACCGATATCAATACGGGAAAACAGCTAGGAAGATTAAGGATCCAGCTACTGAGCACGCGAGTAAATTGGAAATGTATGCTGCATCAATGACAAGCATAAGTGGACAAACACATACAAGCAAAACACGGTCATACGGATCGAGCGGGCGGTGTGCATTCCACCATACAATTACATAACGTGAAGATTCACTTACGAGTAGTGTAACACGAGCCGAACGCTCGGAAACTAAACTAAGGAGTATGATTCAACGCCAAAACCATCAGGAGCTGAATGTGGCTATTGGAAACATGTCACCCAAAAGACTGACGATGCATGACTGTCAATAATATGGACACAGTTGTGAAAAGTAGTATTTGTGTTGATGGTAGTATATTTACACATATCTTGTGATCAGCATTTAACAATAAACAACATTACTGATGAGTAGTCGGGGATTTGGTTTTATTTCAATTTGAACATCACTCACAATTGATCGCAGCTGTGGCATTCTCATAGACGTTCCAGTCGGTCCCTTTCCAAAAGTAGCACTAGACTCGAGTTTCGCTCTGACTAGAGCTCGTCAGTAGTGCATATCATCGCCACTGCCGGGACTTGAACCACGGACATGCTGTTCATGAGGCAACCGTGTTTACCACTGCGCCATTGACCTCACGTTAGGCACGATCGAATTATCATATGTGGGCCGACTGAATAGTCTATGGGAATGCGACAGCTGTGATCAATTGTGGGTGATGTTCAAATTGAAATAAACAACATCTCATGTCAAACGTCGTTTGCGATCACACCACCACAATCCCACGTGCAATGCAAAATAATGTCTTGGGAAATATTTTATTCATAGTACAGCAATCAGACTGGGGATATATCCGAGCCAGTCCACAGCCCCTTTCAGAAGGACATTGCGAACGTACCCCCTTGATACACATGAGGGCAGCTGTGGCCAGTCACCATTGACCGTGCTTAGTTCATGCCGCCACCAGTTAATATTCGATCAGTATGGGATTGGTGAAATAATTCTCAGAAGTCCTAGAAGGAGGCGCGTTAATGCTCATAATTCCAGGCGAGCTCTTGTCACTTTCTACTGTTATCAAAAGTCAAAACGTTGGAACACTTGACCCGGTACCATTGTAACCAGGCCCGTAATCCCCAAATGACACTAGCTTCACAATGCATTAGGTTTCACAAAATCCTGAGTTGACGACTAATTGCATTTGTTTTGTTGTATTTGACCTGAAGATGACACATCGAAAACGAACTTGTTCGCCACGTTTTGAAATTTGATTAAATCTCCGGGTATAGTTGAACAGTTGAAACAATCCAAATACCTTCTACTGTGTCGAAAGGATTGAGGACAGCGCTCAAAAGTTTGCTATCGATCACTGGTTGACAGATTACCGACCTAACTTACTTGTACCCAATGTACTCGCATCCAGGATTAAGGAAAACATGGCCATCAAGAACGGCGTTCCAGTTTCAAAGAGTGAGCGGCCCCCGGAAGTACGCGTGCAAACGAACAGGAAAAGTGAAAACAGAAGAGTTTGTACTTAGTGGTAAATAGCAAACCCACCTGAAAAAATGTATGTAAAAGGGTAAACGAAGCCAACCAAGCGTGGTCTTTTCATTTTGAAAATTTACGATTTTTGTGGTGTTCCGGAAAGCGTTTTGCAAGTTTTTTGTTTCTGAAAACGCACTGTTGCATTGTGTTTTTTCTGACGCTGAAACAAAACGGAATGAGCAAAAAACGAGTTATTTGTCAAATGTTTGAGATAGTACATTCTACGATCTGAACGCAGTGTGGAAGGTGCACCATTCGACGACGAAACCGTGCTATAGGTTGACGGGGATGTATTAGAGCGTGGTGTTATAAAAGCGGTTAGTTGCCTGGTTACGGGTGAGCGGTTGCTTCAATTCACTAGAAGCAGACAGGTTTCGGACGATCGCTCAAGCGAGAGTCAGGAACCATCCAGTTGGTAATACTCGTTTTCAGATCAGCCTATCACAGGGGACTAAACGGAAGAACATCGGAACTGCACAATACGCGGTTCTCCTCATATACCACGAACCCCAATAAGTATGACTAGAATGACTAGAATGCATGTGAATGAAAATCTTTGTGGTCCAGTCGGTCAAACTTGATCAGCCAGATAGTAAGTTAGTATCAAAATGGAATCCCTATCTCTCGGAAACAAAAACAGCCTGCAATTAACCGATCTAGGAGAACACAAATATTAGATGTATAAGCCAAGAAGTATTTCAATGTAAGATCTAAAATAAGACAAGACCGACAGTATATTACATAACAGCAAGCCTGAAGAAAACAGAAGGTGGAGGGCCATTACGACCCCATGTTTCCGCAAAGGAAATTGGGTAGTTTAACAAATGAAGGTAGACAATGGTTGGCATATTACTGACCTAACTCACCTGTGCAACGCCGTATAGTCAAGTCACGACGGCTCATAGCACACATACGTCCTTTGCGTAGCGCTCGCCTGAATTCATGGCCACGCAACGGTCGCTCGATAAACCTTCGGACGCTAGTTCGGATCGCATTGCTACAGACTGTCCGGGACAAGGTTAAGTCTACTTAAGATGAAAAATTCATACCACAATACAAACGAATCAGGTGTAAACGCACCCAATGGCCACAAGAATCTCGCCTACCTACTTTCCGTTCACCGGACACCTGTAGAATCGGCATTCGTTCAACACCCATTTTACGGAATTGTCCTAGCCAATGAAGCTGATGGGTCATCAGCAGCTTCCACCCCGTCCATGTCTGTTAGCTGCGGTATTTCAGTGTTCGGAATCATGTTCAACCACTGAACACTCAAGATGCGTCTTAGATATTGTAGATTGAAATGGATAAAATATCGCAAGTTTCCTCGATACACCGTCACTATTTCGCTATCATTAAACAGTGTACATAACAACACATACACACACACACATCTTCAGGCTGTAGCCAGTCGCTGAAGATCCTGATCCTCGTATGCAATTGAATCACTATCACCTGATAACAACGGCACGTGCATTGTTGAATTATGCAGCCGAATTGAGGCGTCAAGAATTCGGATATTCACCAGGCAAACATTCGTGTGGTATTCAATCTCGACAAAGTCACCAAGTTTGTGAAAAGCAACGGTCTGCGTGGCAGCTGAATATAAGTCAAACAAGGTTGGCGTTAGGAGACAACCTTGTTTCATGCCAATGATAATGTCAAAATCGTCACAGGTCAGTTCACACGATTGTACCTTCACCTTCATACCCACATGCAACTTTTGAATCAAACTGACAAACTTACCTGTACACCAAAAAACTTACCAAACACCGTCCACAACGCCTCGAGTCTCAGGGAATCAAAGGCCTTGGTTAAGTCCACGAAGAGCGAAAACAGGGGTTGGTTCCATTCCTGGCATTTCTCCTGAATTTGTCAAGCAGCGAACACCAGGTCGATCATACTCCGACTCACCCGGAATCCGTATTGCTCTTCAGGAACATTGGTCTCCAAAACTTCCGTATTCAGCCAGTTGAGAAGGATTCTGGCAAACACCTTGCCTGCGCAGCTCAGCAGACTGATGCCCTGATAGCTATCGGGGAATTGCTTGCTACCCAACCGAGTCGCAGACACATGGACAGCATTCGAGGGCTGATGCCGTGAGGCTCACCTATCATCAAAGCATTGATGCAGTCAGCGAATACAAAACAGACACCATGCTCCCGAACACCGTCTGTCGGATAGCCCATCTAGTATAAGGTGTACACAGCACCCGCCTCCCGCAACTTACCTTGGTCCGCAAGTCTTGTCTCACTCAAGGCTGATATGTCGATGCCATATCGGCTCAGTTCCATAACCATCGGTGCGGTGCGTTGTTCTGACTGCCCTACAGTGCTGGGTTGATCCAGCAGCGTGCACACATGCTATGTTCAGTCAGGAAGCAGTCATCACCACTCGCTTGATTACGTGATTGTGCGACAGCCCGACATTCGTGAGGTGCGTATTACACGAGTGATGCGCGGCGCTGAATGTAGCACCGACCATAGACTGGTCAGGACTAAATTATTTATCCATGTACACAAGTCTGTCTATTGTAGATCTTCCGGACAACGGCAGAAGTTGGATATCAAACGACTGGAAAATTGCGAGACGAAGACCTCTTTTCAATGTGCAGTTGCCGCTCGTCTGTACGACGAACCTGTATCCACTACCTCTTGAGGGTATGTGGCAGTTGATCAAGGAACGGATCACGACGACAGCCACCGAGATGATTGGTGGCAAACGCCAGAAACGTCCGGACTGGTTCGACGACAACAACGCGGCTATCTTCAGCTTAGTATGAGAGAAGAATGCGGCGTGTGCCGCCTGCACAACGGACCAGGCATGGAAAACAGGAGGGCGATAATCCAGGATATTCGCTGCCAACTTGCCGAACGTGTCCGTGGAATCAAAGACAACAGTTGGAGGAAGCAGGGCGAGCGGGTGCAGGGCTTCGCAAATCGTCAACAACATAAGGAGTTCTACGATTCGCTCAAAGCGATATTCGGTCCGTCGATCCAGTCCACTAAAGTACTCGTAGACGTAGATACCGGCTGTTTGTGTACCCAGCCAGAGGACATCATGAAGGTCCGGCGCAAACACTTTGGTAGCCTACTAAATCGTCCTGCTACCATTGACTGGATGACCGTGAACAGCCTGCCGCAACAGGCCATCAAGCCTTCACTTGCTCTCGCTCCTGATTTACTAGAATTGTAGAGAGCGATTAGTCAACTTCGCAACGGTAAGGCTGCAGGTGAAGATGGATTGCCAGGCGAAATCCTAAAGAATGGCAGGCCGGTGATGGAACATGCACTGCTGCAGCTGGTCCACTCCATCTGGGAGCACGAGGAGATGCCACAGGATTTCGAGGATGCTGTGATAGTGCCGTTGTTTAAAGGTAAGAGTAACAAACAATGCCCCGACAGATATCGGGGCATCAGTCTGCTGAGCTGAGCAGGCAAGGTGCTTAACAGAATCCTTCTGAATCGGCTGAATACGGATGTCTAAGAGGCCAATGTTCCTGAGCAGCAATTTGGATTCCGGGTGAGACGGAGTATGACCAAACTGATGCTCGCTGCTCGAGGAATGCAGGAGAAATGCCGAGAACGCAACCAGTGACACATACAGTCACAAACGCAATATCATCAACCACCAGCAACAAACTAATTGTAGTAGCTACGTACGGCTCGAGAACCACATATATAAATTCAGTATGCTCACATAAGACAAACCTAGAACATACAATAGAAGACATTATTGTAGACATTCTAGTGTAGGACACACAAGTCACAAGCACACAAAATTAGACCAGGCAAAAACAAACATCAAGCAGCACCAAAAACACAGCACGCTGGCTCCCGTGAGATCGGTGACCCTAATCTGACTAGGATCAGCGACCTATCGACAGAATTTTACAAAACAATGATCGTCCATTTTTGAGAAACTTTAGCACTTCTCACTAAGGATTGCACCTGCAAGTCTACGTGATAATTCCGTTGTTCCCAGTTTGAGATCAATCTGAAGGAGGCCACTTAGATGGTTTATAACACACTATCGCCCAACACCTCCAAATGTCTAGATGTTTTCACCTTCGCTAATAAGTGAGGCAATCGATCGGCAGCTTTTGACACTTGGCTTTGGATACAATTTAAAAACAATTTATTTTCGACGTCCGTACCTGATAAGTTGAGCCACAACTTCACATAGTCTCTTCATGTTAACGATGTTTCTAATGAAGTGAGAAAACATGTCTTATGTTTCACATCTAAAATCGTTCTCAATCCCTTATGATCCTATCCTCCTTTTTGTGAATACCTCCGTACTTCACCATTTTGCCACACTGTACCCTGATAATCTTTTTCGTTCTTCTGACCGAAGATGTCCAAACTCTTCCTATATCCATTAGGTAGTCATCTAACCGTAGTGAGATTCCTCATTATAGTCCCGTTGACTACATTTTAATGTATGCAATTCGCTTGTTCCCAAAATGTCGTCCGATTTTGATCGTTCTCTTCATCACGACCACTCTAAATGCAAATCCACATCCTCAACTGTTTTCAATCTATATATGTATGTACTCGTGTTATGGTTCATATGTAATCCTTTACCTAACATGCTTTCTTATTGATACTGAAAATTGCACAACGTAATTGACCGTAAAGTTGAGTTAATAATTTTATTAAATATTCTGTCCACTAAAGGTGTAGTTGTGTAATATGTTCATCTCCAAAGGTATACAAAGCAAATGTTCGATTTGGTACTACGTCCGTTTCAGAAGCCGCAAATGTTGAACTAAAATCGAAGCGACACACGCTGCTAGGACGGATCCGTCTAACAATTTCCATCTAAATTCATCCTTATATAAGTGTTCAGCTCTCCATAATTTCAGTTTCCGAACAGTCATTAGTAAATTGATTAAATGTTGTCTTTTTGATGAGGGCTAGCTGTGCGCAGTGCTAGTGAAGCAAAACAAAGACCAAACCTAACCGAAAGAAAGAACTTAATGCGTATGGTAAGTTTAGTATGCAACTGGAGAAGTCGAACGGTACCATTCTTAAATGCAATCGCACTAACATTACTGGTAATTTAGTAGAACGTCTAACTCTAAATAAGAGGATGTAATTTGGACCGTAAACAGCCTAGCGCCAAAGATATATTACATGAGTCAATGCCTAGCCAAACGCCCTAGTTCGAGAGTTAATTCTATTACCTCGTGACCAGCGAACCAGAAAAGAAAGCAATGAAACTGCGAAATCAACTCATCCTAAGAATGAATTTTCGAAGGATCATCAGTGGTAGGCGGAGTTAATATTGAAGATATGGGGCATGCTCTTTATTTCTATATTTCGCACACCCAAGCCCTGACTCGCGAATAAGATAGTCCAGATCGATAGCTGGTAACCGTTTACTGGACAGCTGTCGGATACCGCGTCAATTCAGGGTATGTGGGACGCCATCGCCTACAGCGATGTTTTCCAGACCTTTATACTCTTAAACAAGACATCACCACTTCTTCATCTCACATAGATTAACGGAACAACGAGATCAGAACAGTGACAACGAAGCACTCTAATTAGTATAATTCAGCGTGAAGGTACATAGGTCCAAAGGTCAGTTTGATGGCTGAGCTAGCTGTACAAGGCATCGGGGCTGGAAGCTCAAGTCACCCGGATCAAATCAATTTACCTATTTCGATATTCAACACGTTTTCGTTGACCTTAAAGATAGTCATTAAAAACAGGATGTAGCACCGCTCTTGGAAATTACAGCAAGTACCAAGAATAGAGTGAACTATTAATCTAACAATGTTTTCAACAAATGGGTGTCTATTGACACTTTAAAACGGTCCGAAGAATAGCAGCTAGCAACCTCGAATCGAAGGTCGTTCTACTGGTTGACAACTATAAGAAAAGAACAGTTACCTAAGGAAGATCCGAGATCAAACCTTGAAGAGCTTCCTGTTATGGCCTCTTCGACTGCTAACAGCCACTGACGTAAAGAATTGTCGCACGAGTGCCATACAAAAGAAAAATTGTGTGAGGATTAAGTCACTGCGAAGTCTTCGAAATTCAAGTGGATCGACAGCAAGAATTTCAAGAGCAGCCTCGTCAGGAAATGCCACAGGCCAGTGAGTATATTGCTGGCTACTCGCCGGACATGTTCAGTGGAGAGTAGACCTTTTTTTCAGACCGTATGTACTACTTGATTAACACACTATAGCAGTGGTCTTTTATATAGAGCCAGTAGAGCGTCTGAAAAGCATGTCTGTCCATGCGGGGAAATGTTGTCTACTCAACCCAAGAGTTCCAAATCCCTTTCTATCGGCTAACTGGTGATAATAGAAGATGGATAAACTAGACGACAGCCAAATCCTTTGAACTATTTTTGAGTCAACTTTCAAGAAACCTACTGTACTCAGTGTTTCGTGTGTCACGAACAGGTTACGCAGAACTGCATTGTACAACATAAGCAACTAGCTAAAGATACTTTGGATGAAATCATAGAACCTCATTCTTAGAGGCTTAAAGAGATCAACTTCTAATATGGATTGAACATCACCCACAATCGATCGCAGCTGTGGCATTCTCAAATACTATCCAGTCGGCCCATTTCCAAAAGAAGCACTAGACTCGAGTTTCTCTCTCATTAGAGCTCGTCAGTAGTGCATATCATCGCCACTGCCGGGACTTGAACCACGGACACGCTGTTCATGAGGCAACCGTGTTTACCACTGCGCCACTGATCTCACATTAGGCCCGACCGAATTATCATATGCGAACACTCAATCACTTTCGCTTGTGAGTAGTGATCACCGAAAGTGGTGTTTGTTGAGTAAGCGTACCTCAATAATAGATGACAAGCTGGATAGAGCCACATATAGAAAGTCAGCCACGTTAGTGTCACTTGGTTAAGTTCTCAGCATGCTTCGTATGTATTCAAATTTCAGGAGATTTTATCGCATAAACAAGTGCTACCAAATATCAGTGATATTTTATGTTAGTAACATAGGCCATAATTTTTTGTCTAGTCAACCAGTGGACATGAAATCCCACTTGGGAACAGAGAGTTGAATCTGGTCGGCATGGCGTAGGTTGCCGATTTCTTATCCAGAGCATCCCGGTAAACCCCACTGTTTACTGAATAAACCAGTTATACTTGGGGAAACGATAAACATGACAATACCTATCTGACAAGAAGCAAGACGGATATCTCGCCCAGTGTAATCATCATCGTCAAATAATGATCGCCAACTAAAATAACGAGGCAATGCGGAAGTTCGGGATTCAGCAAAACTGGATGATAGTGGTCACCAACAACCTACGTAAACAAGGGTAGTGACATTACAATTATTTAATAAAACAGAACGATAAAGCGTTTTACAGGCGTATAGTCTGTGATCACCGTACAGATAAAATCGATGTGACTGTAAATACCATCAGTCAGGATGACCTTCCAGAACAATATACTTGCTTAACGCGTGACCGAATCACGAATGAAAAAATGTACAATGCACCACGACATCAAGATCTGTTCGGCTAAACAGAAAATTTGTCTGGCCCGCAGGTGAAACAATAACAGACAACCATACAACCAGTCTGTTTGATTGGTATGTCGCGGCGCGTAAACACAGAGGATAGACACATTCGAGTTCGTGGCGTGGTGTTGACAGATGGATTAGGCTGCTGAACACATGACGGATGATACGATAAGATGGAGTGCAATACAGTCCATGTAACTTAATTTTGAATAAGGCAATGAGAAGACGTAAATCATGTGATGTTCTCCGGAGTAACATTTCGTACATTCTGATCACACATGGACATGTAACTAATTTTAAACATTAAGATAAGGTTCCATAGGGCGGAAGTAATGGCCTAAGGGATTAGACAGACAGACACGGAAATGAAGATTAAACAGATGGGGATGCTGACTACCAGGGCAGCCGCAACGTCAACACAACTTGTTTTTGAACACACACGGGGGGCTTATGACGTCTGATAGCCAAAGCCTCAGCAAACTGGAGGATACGTTTCCGGTGACTTCGAAAAATCACAGAGAATGCGTCACAAACTTTGACTCTGTGTCCTGTTTGGATTATGTGTTTCGTTGTTGATGATGCTGGGTGCCGTCCATCGGCCAGTATGCACGCGCCTGGCGTTTCTAGTTGTGTTTCCAGCCACCTGGGAACATGCTCCTTGATACGAGAAGCTAGCTGTCGGTTTATCCTCCCTATGTAGCTCACACTGCAACTACATGAATATTTGTATAAACAATGGGATGTGACAGACGTAGGCTGTTTGTTCGTAGCCCAGGAGACTGGTAAGGCCTTGGTTCGCTTTATTATACATAGTTTTACAGCGTTATGAGATCTGGATACTGCAGCTGTTAGATGTCTTTTTGTCATTGTTGACCAGCCGTCCCCTAGAAACGGGAGTTCTAAGTATACCGTCTTCTTTGGTACCGTTGTTTCTTGTATCCTTGGGGTAATGACATTGCTATATTTCTTGATAAATTGCAAGGGGCACCCGTTGGCCAGCAGCGTATCTGTGAGTGTGCTTAATTCTTGTGGTAGATTATCATCTGTGCATAGCCTCCGTGCTCTGTGAAAAAGCGTTCGAACAAGGCCTCTCTTATATTGCACTGGACAGAAACTTTCAAAATGTATATACTGTCCCGCCCATGTAGGCTTTCTGTAAACAGATCATCTCATCATGCCATCTGATCTTCGGATAACTAGAATGTCCAAGAACGGAGGGCAGGTGTTTACTTCGTTCTCTGTAGTTAGCTTGAGGTTGAGATGTGCGTGATTCAACTCCGAAAATAATGCGTTCAAATCACTTGAATTATCCAAAATAGCCAGGATGTCGTCTACATAGCGCTTGTACAATATTGGCTTTGACAAACTTTCACCTAATGCAGATTCTACCTTAGCCATAAAGAAACCAGCTAGGAGTGGACCAAGTAGACTGCCCATTGCAATCCCGTCCACTTGCCGGAAAGTAAACGTCTGGAAGTTGAATTTCACATTGTGTGCAAAGGAGTAGTAATGATTTTAGTTCGAAGACTGGAATAGGAAAAGGACCATTGCTACTTAGAATAAAACTTACAGGCTCGAGAGCCACATATATAAATTCAGTATGCTCACATAAGACAAACCTAGAACATACAATAGAAGACATATTATTGTAGACATTCTAGTGTAGAACACACAAGTCACAAGCACACAAAATTAGACCAGGCAAAAACAAACATCAAGCAGCACCAAAAACACAGCACGCTGGCTCCCGTGAGATCGGTGACCCTAATCTGACTAGGATCAGCGACCTATCGACAGAATTTTACAAACAATGGTCGTCCATTTTTGAGAAACTTTAGCACTTCTCACTAAGGATTGCACCTGCAAGTCTACGTGATAATTCCGTTGTTCCTAGTTTGAGATCAATCTGAAGGAGGTCACTTAGATGGTTTATAACACACTCTCGCCTAACACCTCCAAATGTCTAGATGTTTTCACCTTTGTTTATTAGTGAGACAATCGATCGGCAGCTTTTGACACTTGGCTCTGGATACAATTTAAAAACAAGTTATTTTCGAAGTCCGTACCTGATAAGTTGAGCCACAACTTCACATCTTCTCATTGCCTTATTCAAGTTCATAAAGGGAACAAATTTCCTCAACTAACTTAATTTGGTTGCGTCTTGCCCATTTCTGTTGCCTTGAACCGATGGTCAGGTTTGTGTGCTCGGTTGATCCATAGGGCTAAATTGGCTGGAACCTCGAATCCCACCAGTACAATCAGATCAAAAAAATCAGAAGAGAGTGACCAGACAACAAGCAGTCACGTGCCCATAGTTGTAGGTCGCAATATCGATTTTCTAATTGTTGAGAATAGTGGCATTCACACAGAATGAACATCATCCACAATTGATCGCAGCTGTTGCATTCCCATAGACTTCCCAGTCGGCTCACTTCCAGAAGAAACACTAGACTCGAATTTTGCTCTCATTAGAGCTCGTCAGCAGTGCATATCCTCGCCACTGCCGGAATTAGAATCACGGCCACACTGTTCATGAAGTAACCGTTTTTACCACTGGTATTGTTGGTAGGTCGGGTTGATGGTCTAGACATTAGGTTGTTCGCTGGGTTCGATATTTAGGTTGTATGCGTTTCACCACCAAGCGAGTGACATCACCAGTGTATAGGGGACGCAGCGTATAGCGTTCCGCATTGAGGTTGTTGAAGTTTGATGAAGGCCTGTTCTTATACACGCACGTGGGTTGATTCAGCGATTGATACACCGGTTCGGGGCACAGGCCCAAGGTTCCCGGATCCAGTCGGTTTTTCTTGCTCAGCGTTAAGCGGGCGTCTGTTGATCTGAAAGGCAGTCATTGAAAACAGGCTGTAGCACCGCTCTCGGGGATTACAGTAAATACCAGAAACAAAGTAAGATCACTTGCATACTAGAATTTTTGGGAAATGTGTCAAGTGATGTTTTAAAACAATCGCTGGAAGCGCTAGCGATCACAGGAGGAAGCCTGTTCCAAAGGTTAAGAACCCTGTGAGAAAAGAACTGCTGCTTAAGGAAGGTCCGAGGAGGAAGCTTGGAAAGCTTCCTGTTATGTCCTCACCGGCCATTATTATTCGCTATGATGAAGGACTGTTCAAAGAGACCTACTCTAAAAAGGAAGTGTGTGAGAATTAAATCGTCGCGGAGTCGTCGAAATTAAAGTGGGCATAGATTAAGAATTTTAAGCCGGGACTCGTACGCGACATTTCTTAGGCCCGTGACCAGTTTGGTGGCCATGTGCAACGGCGAAAATATCTTCATTCAGACCGGTATACACGACCTGATTAGTATACTCGAGGAGCGGTCTTGTATAAATCCCATAAAGCGTTCGAAACGTTCTCTTGTCCATGTGGGGGAAAGTGCGCTTAATCATTCTAAGAGCGGCAAATCCTTTTTTTGCCGTCATCTCATGGCGATGCGCGAATGAAAAGTAAGACGAAAATCAGATTTCCAGATTTTTCTTCAGATCGATTTGCATGATATCTACTGTGCCGAGTGCACTATGAATCACGAAGGCATTACCAGGGTCTCCACTAAGGGACATATGTGCTCACTTATTGTCATTTAGTGGGAGGCTTCAATCGTCCGACCAACGCTTAATCGCATCAAGATCAATCTGCAGTGCACTAGGATCAGTGGCATTCCAGATTTTTAGGTCATCGGCATATAGGAGGACGTTGCTGGAAATATTTCCCGGAAGGTCATTGATGTAGTTCAGGAACAACAGATGACCTAACACTGACCCTTGAGGAAATCCCGCAGAAATCAAAGAAGGGGACGAAAGATCTGATCCGGTTTTAACTCTAAACGTCCTAGTATCTAGGAAACAGGTAATCCAGCGAGAAACCTCTCCTTGAATACCATAGGCTTCCAGTTTGTGTTTCAAGGGGGCCGTGTGGGACACGGTCGTAACCCTTGGCAAAGTCGAA